>CAUDMG010003340.1:0-35000 GCA_958450375.1 Homarus gammarus
ACACACACACACACACACACACACACCGTTAACCCCAAGAGAGTGTATCAGAAATAAATTATGACCAGATAATACTGCAAAAATCAGTGTGATATATTTTGAAAAGTGTTGTTGAAAGTATACTGTGATAAGTAAGGAAGGAAAGAAGGAAGGAAGGAAGGAAGGAAGGAAGGAAGGAAGGAAGGGAGAGAGAGAGAGAGAGAGAGAGAGAGAGAGAGAGAGAGAGAGAGAGAGAGAGAGAGAGAGAGAGAGAGAGAGACCTTACCCAATCAGTAAAGAGAGATCGGGTGACGCCTCTGTAGTGACGTTTCCGGGAGTATTGATTCTTTTAAGAGTCTTTGGGATTTATACCTAACTAAAGAGTCTATTTGAAGGGAATTTACCTTCTTGGGAGTCTACCCGAAGAAGAGTTTACCTGAAGGAGAGTCTACCTGAAGGAGAGTTTACCTGAAGGAGAGTCTACCTGAAGGAGAGTCTACCTGCTGGGGAGTATACCTGAAGGAGAGTCTACCTGAAGGAGAGTCTACCTGAAGGAGAGTTTACCTGTGAGGGGGGGGGTGAAGTTGATCTGAAGGAGGGTCACCTGAGAATGTGGTCAAGTGTGTTATGGTGTGATGATGAGAACACCTAGAGCCAGGAACTGAAAGGCTGGTGGTCAGAAGTGATGGATGGGGAGGGTGAGGAGGAGGATGGGGAGGAGGAGGAAGGGGAGGAGGAGGAAGGGGAGGAGGAGGAGGAAGAGAACAGCTGAGAAGAAATGTTTTAAACTGTTATGAAAGAAGAGTAAACATTCTTGATATTAATCGATTATATATAGAATACTCGGTGGCCCTCTGAGACACACACACAATGCCATCAGTCTCTCCCTCTCTTCCCTCTCTCTCCATTCCCCTCTATTCCCTCTCTCCATTCTCCTCTCCCTTCTACTCTGTCTTGTTATCATCGTCCTTCTATTCTTCTCTCCCTCCTTCCTACCTCCCCCCTCCCTCTCTCTCTCTCTCCCCCTCATCTTACCTTCACCTACTCTCCCTCCCTCCTGCCACCATCCATTCCCCCTTACCCCTCTCCCCTGCCATTTATCCCCTTCCCACCACACTCCCATCACACCCCCTACCCCTCCCACCCTCCCCCCTCCTCCACAAGGTTGTTATTTCCATTCTTCACGCTAATTTTCACGTTCATATTTCGTAAAAGAACGACCCTCTCTCCATCCTCGTGCCAGCTCGCATAACACGCTATTCTCGAGTGAAAATCCCCCCTCTCCCCTCCCCCTCCCCCTCCCCCTCCCCCTCCCCTCCCCTCCCCTCACCCCTTCTCCCCCATCTCTCCTCCTCATCCTGGAGCATATCTCACCGCTAGAGATGTATGTGTTTATCCCCAACCCCGCTAGAGACATTGAGAGACACTTTTACCTAATTTTCTGGGATTTTGTTTTCGTGTTTTTCGTTCTATTAATGTGTTTTATTTTTTTTAGTTAACTTTGTGTTGTGTTTTTATTATTTATTCTTCTTATTATAATATTTTTTTAATTTTATATTTTCATTTAAATTAAGGGACTTTAAGGTACCATTCTGGCGTCTTATATAAATCAAAGTATTTTTTATTTAACTTTTTTTTAGTAACTATTCTGGTATTTTGTTAAACTTTCATATTTTGGGGTAACAATATCTGTCATTTTCAAAACTTAAAAAGAATTATTTTTTATTAACACTGAAACCTCTATTTAACGGACTATGTAGAGATGAAAGTCCGTTATATCGAGGGTCCGTTAAATATGAAACCCCCATCTAACGGATAATAATAACAATAACAATAATAATAATAATAATAATAACAACAATAACTACCATTATCCACCCCTCAACAAACGACTTTATACACAATAACCTGACGAAAAACATATTTAGTTCAGAATCTGATCTAGTGAGTCGAGAGCCACTTAAGGGACCATACAAAACAAACCCTTGTATGTTTCTTTAGCCTCTTGGCAGCCAGGAGTGAAGACAGTGCTAAACAAGACGTAACACTGTAGCTGACGTGAAGTATGGTTGTGATAGTGCAGGATTATGTACCATAGGTCTTATGAAGTCGTACAAGGGGTATTATGGGTCGAGAGGTCGTACAAGGGGTATTATGGGTCGAGAGGTCGTAAAGAATAAGTAAGGGTCCAGGGGGTCGTACACAAACAACCAGAGTCCCAATGCTCATAAACAAGGAACCACGGCTCCAGGGGGGTCGTATCCGAGACATCCACGGCACCGGAAAGCCCCCCCCCCTCCCCCCCCACACACACACCACTTCCTCAAGAGTCGTCCCGCTGAGGCGAAAAATTCCTGACGTGCGTCTTGGCAAGGAGCCGACCGCCGATGTCCCTGTCACCCGGCCGTAAGTAAGACGTCTTCTCCCTCCCCCCACCCTTCCCCTTCTCCCCCCTCCCCTCCCCTCTCCCCCGGATTAACAGATAAGCAATAGCCCATGAGGAACGGTGGCTTGAGGTGCCCGCTAGTAGCAGCACCCCGACTGTCAATAAGAAATATGTTCAAAAAGGTTCAGTCAACAAGTGATGCTAAATCGTGGATGTAAGAAGCTGAGAGGTGGGTTAAGACTCTTACTGTCAGAGGGAGTTTTTGAAGTGTCGTCTTTATGATAGAAGTTTGTTAGTGTCTAAATGCAATAATTATGAGTTCCTCGGAGGGATAGGCTAGAGTGTTATCGTCAAGATCTTCAAACGTCGACTCTATGGAAGGGGTTTATTAGTGTCTAAATGATATATTCAATGTTTTTTCTTTAACGGGATGGGAAGGAGGCGGGGAGGGTCTTTCAACGTCTATACAACCTATATGTTAAAGAGATGGAGAAAGAGTGGGAAGGAGGGGGGGGGGGAAGCTTTCATCACCCTCAAGCATTACTACTATATCAAGAGTTTGTTGTGGACTGAAGACTATAAATTATCAATGTTATTTAATGGGGTGAGGAGGCAGAGATGTACCATGGCATAACCTCCACATAAATACCTCTATACCCAGGAGTTAAATATGTATAACTATCTATATAAATAACTATATAACTCATTATAAATATCTCGTAGCCTCTGGAGATATTAAGTAGGTATATCAACAGCTTATCTTGTGAAGTATTTTAGGTTATGTGTACAAAAAATATATATACTTGATTGATATTTATACATTAAGTAAAATTTTAAATGTTTGTATTGTGCTAGTGATCATGTGTATACTATTAACTAGCAAAAGACTAGCAAGAGAGTAATTTCTGTCTAGTTATGGTCTTTATGATGAAAGCTTGTGTCATTAGTCAGTCAAGTAAACAACCCCCAGCTTACTATTAGGGAATTATCTCTCAATCTATCTTTTATCTCTCCCTCCTCCTTCTCCTCAGTGTGGGGGGGGGGGGGGGACGCCTCAAAACAAAGGAGGAAATGACAGTAGAAGAAGAAGAGTAATGGGAGAAAGTAACTCAGACAAGATCATCACACACACACACACACATACCTGTTCATAGTCAGTCTCTAATGATGACCAATTGTCCCTAACCTAACCTAACCTAACTTAACGTAACCTAACCTAACCTAACTTAACGTAACCTAACCTAACCTAACCTAACCTAACCTTTCTCCACCTCCTCCTCCTCCTCACATGATTCCTTCTCTTCTTCGTTTACTCCTTCTACTGTTCCTTCTCCTCCTAGTCCTCCTCCTTTTATTCTTCCTTTGCAAAATGAAGTGTGTGTGTGTTTGTGTGTGTGTGTGTGTGTGTGTGTGTGTGTGTGTGTGTGTGTACTATATCTACCTCAGATCAACAGCAAAATACCACCACAGCAGCACATCACCTCACCACAGCACATCACCTCACATCACCACAGCACATCCTTGACGGCGACAAACTTGAGGATTTATGAGTGAGGTGTGATAGAGGTGATGAGAACCTATCGATCACCTCCTATGGTTGGGTTAGGTTAGGTTGAGTAGCACGTCGACTCACCTGAGCTAAGCAGAATAGATGTGACATTCTGGGCTGGAGGAACTAATCACAAGGAGGACAGACACTTGCCAGGAGATCAACTAGGAGACCAGCCAGGAGACATACTGTAGGTGAGGTTCCTTCATCGCCTCCATCGTCTCCAAACTGAAAAAAAAATGAATAAATAAATAAAGTATAAATAACAATTGAAAAAAATCGCCTGTATATAATCACCTAATACAGATCTATCTCTCCACCTCACCCCACCCCCCCCACCCCCCCTACAGCATCCATCTCCCATCTCTAGTGCGTGGTAGTTATCTTAAGAGCATCTCACAGCATCTATTCTCCCTTATATTACCAATCTGTCAGGCCCCTCTCACCTGTAGTTGCCTTCTTAACTCACTACCTTGCAAAGACTCCCTCCTACACCCCCCCTACTCTCTCTCTCTCTCTCTCTCTCTCTCCCTTCTTTTCCCCCCCTTAATCTCCCCACTTCCCCTTTCTCTCCCTTTCCCCCCAACCTACCCCTTCCCTTAACCCTCCCTTCCCCCTCCCACATTTTTATCTCTTTTCCTTTAAAATAAAACAGTAAATCACCTCAACTCTTAATCTCTCGTCCATAATTAAGTCAATTCGATTCAATTACCAACTTCAAGAGATTATTGCCTCCATATTTTTTTTTTCCCTCAAGAGAAAAATTCCATAAATATGAAAATCTATCGACCATGTATAATTTACCTATAATCTCACAATCACGATCAGTTATTAACCTTATCGCTGATCTGGAGGTAATTCTCGTCTCTTACCTACGATAAGAAACCTCATCAATAACCCAGCAATAACTGTAATATTAAACGCAATAAAAAAAAATAACACCCCCCCCCCCCATCTTACCTGGTATGCAAATTGGTTTGAAATATGCAACAGCAAAGTCAGGTAGTAATTAAGGTAATTTTCAGAGATGATGAAGGTGAAGATGATGATATTTCACCGTAAACAAAAATTTTCCTCGGAGTCAGTTCCATCGTTGAATTTTAGTTCTTAAAAGTAGTTGTATTTTCTAATAGTGTTTGAGCGGATAAGAGTTTTTCCTAAGAGAGCAATAGCTATCAATCGTTAATCGGAATATCTATCAATCGTTAATCGGAATATCTATCAATCGTTAATCGGAATATATATCAATCGTTAATCGGAATATCTATCAATCGTTAATCGGAATATCTATCAATCGTTAATCGGAATATCTATCAATCGTTAATCGGAATATATATCAATCGTTAATCGGAATATCTATCAATCGTTAATCGGAATATCTACCAATCGTTAATCGGAATATCTATCAATCGTTAATCGGAATATATATCAATCGTTAATCGGAATATATATCAATCGTTAATCGGAATATCTATCAATCGTTAATCGGAATATCTACCGATCGAAAACATATCAAAGCGAGTCTGTCTAGTTCATTTGGCAATACCAGTCATTCACACACACATGAATAAATCTAATCTATCGTGGAATAAATATAAAAATAAACACAGTATCAATAACACTCGTTCAACAAAAAAAACATTGAGCAAAAAAAACAAAACAAAAAAAAACACGAAAGAAAACATTAGTGAGTGTGTCGTGTTAAAG
This sequence comes from Homarus gammarus, assembly GCA_958450375.1. Classification (NCBI taxonomy): domain Eukaryota; kingdom Metazoa; phylum Arthropoda; class Malacostraca; order Decapoda; family Nephropidae; genus Homarus; species Homarus gammarus. The sequence goes on from CAUDMG010003340.1 coordinate 5,622, forward strand.
GAACCAATTTTAAAACAACTTCACTAACAGCACAGACAAAAACAATAGTGTCTCTTTATCTACTGGTGAGAGAGAGAGAGAGAGACAGAGAGATCTTTATCAAACACGTACACACACAACAAAAAACAACCACTACTCAATACAAGTAATAATACTATCCAACACACACACAGACACACAAACACACATTACAAAAGCAACAACAAACCCTCCTTATCAATAAACCAACGATGGATATCACCGTTAAGTTATCCTAACCAGGTCATTACACCTAGACTATAGTTAGGCGTGAAAATTCTACCCAATCAGCTTTAGGATTTACGAATTTGCCTTGACCAAATAACACACCTGGGCATCAGCTCACACCTTGTTAACACCACCTCTCAATAACAGGTGAGGGAGGGGGGTAGGTGAGGGAGGAGGGGGGGTAAGGAGGGGGGGTAGGTAGGAGAGGGGGGAAGGTGGGGAGGGGTGAAAGGGGCTAGGTGGGGGGGGGTAGGTGGGGGGTAGGTAAGGGAGGGGGGAAGGTAAGGGAACGGGGAGGGGTAGGTGAGGGGGAGGGGTAGGTGAAGGAAGGGGGTAATTGAGAGAGATGAAGGTGGGTGGTGTACACGAGACCAAACACGAAAGCTCGAGGCCAGACACGAGACCTGGAGATATTAACCAAAGAAGGACTTGTTTTAGAGAATGTCCTTTGAACTAATAGGATTTGACCAGACCTTAAAGAGTCCTACGTTCTGATTGTCTATAATGGAAACGGTGCGATAGTAGTAGTAGTAGTAGTAGTAGTAGTAGTAGTAGTAGTTAATGCATTCCGATTACACACACACACACACACACATAATGGAACCAGTGTGTGTGTGTGTGTGAGTAAGTCCTTTTTTATCGGGTGACAGAGAAACGACTTTACGGTATCGGTTCTCATTATCGGGATCTCTAGTTATTTTTTTTTACAAAGATTTAAGATTAAAGGTTTGAGGAGCTTCGACTTGACCCGATAACATCTTGAGCAAGAATCGGGAGACTGAGCGAGATAACATCGGCCCCGATATTTTAATGGTACCGATACTTGGGAGAGTAATTTGTTAACGATAAAACCCTAACTGGCTCATGGCGAGAGAGAGAGAGAGAGAGAGAGAGAGAGAGAGAGAGAGAGAGAGAGAGAGAGAGAGAGAGAGAGAGAGAGAGAGAGAGAGAGAGAGAGAGAGAGAGACGCTAACTTTTACTTCCTGTTTGACCAGAAAAGCAAAACTAACAAGCTTTCATTTTCATACCCGACAACTCCCTCACTCCTCCACCAACAACTCCCTCACTCCACCACCAACAACTCCCTCACTCCACCACCAACAACTCCCTCACTCCTCCTCCGGGCTTCTTCGTTAGTCGATAAGATCATCTTCATTAGCACACGGGAGAGTGGTGTGTGTGTGTGTGTGTGTGTGGTGTGTGTGTGTGTGGTGTGTGTGTGTGTGTGTGGTGTGTGTGTGTGTGTGTGCGTCACTCTACAGGTTTAATACATACAGGATGAGACGCCGAACTGTGATTGGTTGAAGAACTTGACGTCATATTTCTAAAAGCTGGATAGAGAAACCTAACCTAACCTAACCTAACCTAACTCTAACCTAACCTAACCTAACCTAACTCTAACCTAACTCTAACCTAACCTAACCTAACCTAACCTAACTCTAACCTAACCTAACCTAACCTAACTCTAACCTAACCTAACTCTAACCTAACCTAACCTAACTCTAACCTAACCTAACCCTAACCTAACCTAACCCTAACCTAATTCTAACCAATCATAACCTGGCTGACGGGCTCTCTCTAACCACACGTCCAGTAGTTCATGTAAGTAAATTGGTGCAAAATACACACACACACACACACACACACACACACACACACACACACACACACCAACCCACGTCATAGTGAAGGAAAACCAACCAACCAATTATCTCACTTCTTGCCCGTAAAGGAGTGGATTTTGCTTCTTCATCTCCCCCCTCCCCCCTCCAGGTGTTGAAGTCATCGATAACTATTCTAATTTATTGATCACGCACCTGGAGTTCTCACGGTGTCTGAACCAATTAACAGGTAGACTCAGGTAATATTTAATAAGTGTTCTGGTTTATTCAAGTTTATTTTAAGTCATTGAGTAAGGGCGGGTTTGGTTAGGTTAGGTTGGGTTATCTTTGGTAGGTGAGAGGTATAAATGAACCAATTAGTGAGTCAGGTGTGTGGCAGGTGTGTGGCAGGTGTGTGTGTGTGAAAGTTATTTAATCTATGTTGCGGTTTGCTTTTAGGTGATTAACTACCAAGGTTATACTTAGCAAGGCTTCATTTGTCTTACCTAAACCTAAACCTAACCTAAACCTAAACCTAACCTAAACCTCCCCCCTCCCCCTCCCCCTCCCCCCCTCCCCCTCCCCTTCCCCTTCCCCCTTCCTCATTAACTGATTGCTCTCCGCAGGTGTATACAGGTGTACTCAAGGTCAGCCCCTCAAACACTCACCTGTGCCAATTAAGTAATGGATATTGAATCAATCCTTGTGTCTCGATAAGGTCCAATTGGGTAACGTTTGTATTGGAGTCGAAACAGGTAGGTGTGGGAACCCTTGGGATATTTAAAGATAACTCAATCATTGTGCAGGTAAAATATAATTCAGTGAGCCATTAAATGTAACTCACTGAGCCATTAAATATTACTCGGTCACAGGTCAATAAAGATCGCGGAGGTGTGTGTGTGTGTGTGTGTGTGTGTGTGTGTGTGAGGAAGAGAAAGAGCAAGAAGGGGAGGAGGAGGAGGAGAAGAGTAGGATGATGATGATGATGATGATGATGATCTTTGGTACTGCCGTCTGTAGCACCAGAGAGAGAGAGAGAGAGAGAGAGAGAGAGAGAGAGAGAGAGAGAGAGAGAGAGAGAGAGAGACACGGACGCCTCTAAACTCATTGGTTTTATGAAGCAACGAGTGACTCAAGGTTTGTTCTCTGGGGTTCATTTGTGGTTTAGGATCCTACCCCTCCCAACCAACCACCCCTTCCCCCTCCCAACCAACCACCCCCTCCCCCCCTCCAAGCCAACCACCCCCTCCTCCCCCTCTCCAAAGGCTTGAATCAACAGCCACCACCACTACCACCACCGCTGCCGCCATGCATTTAAACTCGTCTTATTGTTTGTTTATATATACAGTCTATATACCTTTAATAAATAAACACACACACACACACACACACACACTGAACTACATCTCGTCTTAGTATGGCCTCAGACATCCTATTCGATTAGGTTCACTTGTCTTTAATCCGTAATGGTCATTATCATGCAGATGGGCTCGTGCGTCAAGGAGCTGTTGACGATCCTAGTAGAGGCAGCAGCGGCAGTAGACGCAATGGTGGTGGCAGTGAGAGGCATTCACAGTTGGTTACTTTGATAGTCAGTCCTGTCAGGCCCCAACTGCTGACACTGAGGGGTGGGGGGGGGGGGTGTTGTCAGGCCCCAACTGCTGACACTGAGGGGTGGGGGGGGGGGGGTTGTCAGGCCCTTCACTCCTCACCTGGCATCAGCAGGAGAAGAAAGCAATGTGTGGGGAAGCAATAGATGATAAGAGGAAGAATTAGCATAAAAGGACAAGAAAAAGGAGGAAGGAGAAGAGGAGGAGGAGGAGGAAGAAGAAGAAGATGAGAAGGAGGAAGAGGAATATGAAGAGGAGGAAGAAGGAGGGAGAGAGAGAGAGAGAGAGAGAGAGAGAGAGAGAGAGATACTTATCCTGCCCCCACTAACTGCTACATTAAGACACATCAAATAAAGGTAAGGTAAGGTAAGGTAAGGTAAGGTAAGGTAAGACTATGCAAGGTTTAAATGGGGTTTCGTAGATAAGGTCATTTAAGGTCATTTAAGGTCATTTTAGGTTATGTCAGGTTAGGTTAGGTTAGGGTGCTTAATATTCAGGTGAACTAAGCTGTGAGGTGGAGGCAAATGTTTAAGGTGAACGAGGTGTTTGTTTCACACTCAGACGAGCATTGGTTACAGCCTTTCAATCAACTCTTACTGTGGGAGTCGCAGAAAAACATGCCATTGTGTCTAGTGCAATTGTCGGGCGGCTGAGAGAAGGAGTAGTGTGAGGGGGGAAGGATGGGGGGGTAGGAGAGGGTGCAGAGGAGGGGGAAGAGGGGGGTAGAGGGAATAGGGGGAGAGGTGAAATAGGAGGGAGGAGTGGTGGGGGAGGTGGGGGCAGGAGAGGGTAGGAGGAGAGGGTAGGAGAAGAGGGGGGCGGAGGAGGGTAGGAGGCGGGAGATTGGAGTCCTATTGTGAGGGTCTCTGGAAAACACTCGCCAGGGATAATAGGAAACGTGTTTATGCAAATGTCCAGGTGAACAGGTGATGTGGTGTATCCGTGTGTGTGTGCGTGAGAGAGAGAGAGAGAGAGAGAGAGAGAGAGAGAGAGAGAGAGAGAGAGAGAGAGAGAGAGAGGGGCGACCTACCTCCTCTTAATTATGTTAGCACAGGAGGGATACACTATTTACACATCTCAGGTCAAGGCAAAAGTGAAAGTACAATCACCTCTTTTTTTCTTCTTTTCTGGAGCAACATTTTACACCATCATTCATACTTAATAACATATTGTTGTGGTAGTTGTGGTTGTTGTGGTAGTGCTATGCTTGAGATAGTGGTAGGGGTGGTAGTTGCTGTGGGTCTTGTTGTGGTTGTTGTGATGTTATGGGAGACATAGCGGTTCACGAAAACAACAATAATAATAATAATAATAATAATAATAATAATAATAACTTTGGGGTGATAGTTGTTGTTGTGTTGGCGAAGGTTGGTGGTAGTTGGAATGGTGGTTGTAAGAATGGTGGTTGGCGTCATCCTGTGGCAAAGATAGTGGTGACCCTGTTGTGATGGTACACTTATCCACCCCTTACCTAGCCCTTTATCCACCCCTTACCTCCCCCTTTATCCCCCCCTCCCTACAACCCTATATATCTACCCCCACGTTATGATGATGATGATGATGATGATGATGGTGAAGCAGTGAGATGCGTCGTTTGTGATTTGCGACAGAATGATCCAATAGTGACTTGAGGTGAGGTTAGGTTAGGTGAGACAAGTTTTAAATTTAATCTACAATAATTTTTAGGAAAAGAAAAATCTAAGACATTACAAAGATGATGAACAAAGGTCTCTCAAGTATGGCAGATAGCTTACAGTGTATGTATGTATGTATGTATGTATGTATGTATGGATGCATGTATGTATGTACAGGACGTGACAGTCATAGGAACACATCCATCACATCCTTGCATGTCTGATCAAGCAAAGGTCTGTACTTATGTCTGGTGAAGTCCTTGTGGTGCCGAGGGAAACTGTGAGAGGTGTTTTGTACATGACTGACCTTGCTGAAAGCGTATACAGAGTGGAGGGAAAACTAGAACGATTTTTTTATTCTTTTTCGGTGAAGTATGGTAAGTATACCTTGACCTTTGACCTAATGAATTGAACATTATTAAAGTAGAAGCCTTAAATGATGAAGAATTTGTAGATTAGGTTAGATTAGGTTAGGTTAGGTTAGGTTAGGTTAGGTTAGGTTAGGTTAGGTTAGGTTAGGTTAGGTTAGGTTAGGTTAGGTTAGGTTAAATTAGGTTAGACTACGTTAGACTACGTTAGGTTAGGTTAGGTTAGGTTACAGAGGAATCAATAAGGACTGAGGACCTAAGACACACACTACACCTCCACCACCAGACTGGGAGCATCAACAAAGAGGTGTGACCAGGTAGAGGAGGTAAGAACTATTGATCTGCCATTAACAGGTGACATGACCAAGGTACTAGGAGATGGAGACGTGTGATACTGATCCCTACCTTGCTTAGTGGTGGTGAGGGGGAGGGGTAAAGGGGGGGTGAAGGGGAGGGGTGAAGGGGAGGGGGAGGAGGGGGAGGGGTGAAGGGGAGGGGGAGGAGGATGAGAGAGAGAGAGAGAGAGAGAGAGAGAGAGAGAGAGAGAGAGAGAGAGAGAGAGAGAGAGAGGAATGAAAATGTTGTCCTGTTTTACGAGTTGGAGAATAGTGTTAAGTTCAGGGTGGTGACGTCCCTAGCAGGTCCAGGGTATCCACTTCACCACGAGACCTGAAACTAGGGATAGGAGATTGGGGGGGGGGGGGGAGGGGGAGAGGGGATTAGGAGGAGGACAAAGGGTAGGAGATAGTATAGTGGGCACTTGGAGATTGTTGGACATGGGTGGTAGTGTTTGGGGAGGAGATGGTTAGACAATGGGGAGAGAGATATTGGATAACTCTTGGTAGTTGTTTGTGTTGTGGGGGAGAGAGAGAGAGAGAGAGAGAGAGAGAGAGAGAGAGAGAGAGAGAGAGAGAGAGAGAGAGAGAGAGAGAGAGAGAGAGAGATGCTGAACACGAAGGGTTAAGGAGGTAGTATATAATGGGGAAGGAGGAGGAAGATAAGGTAGGGAGGAAGAAGAAGAAGGGGGAAGGAGCAGGAGGAAGAAGAGGAAGAGAAAGGCAAGGAGGAAGAGGTAGATTGAGGAGCAAGTAGGGGAAGGAGAGGAGGAAGAGGAGGAAGGAAGAGGAGGATGAAGCAGAGGCAGCCTTTCTAGGAGTTAACACCGTCAGAAATAAAACTCCAATTAAACAAAATAATTGACAAAGAAACAAAGACAATTAACCTATGAATAAGAGCTGTTGTTGCTGCTGTTTAATGTGTTTCAGATACCTTGGTTGTTAAGCTTAGTTCACGGGGTCGTAATCTCACGTAACATTCGGTTTTGGATAATTATTACGAGAAGAAACATAGGAGCCCGGTGTCCTGAGGAAGAGAGGGGAGGAGGAGGAGGAGGAAGACCCACCGCCCTCCCTGAAAGAGATAGCAGAACACAGGGTCTTAGAGGCGACAAAATTCATGTTGAAGAGGGCGTTGGCTCGTGTTTATGAAGGAGGCAGCGAGACAGTTAGTGAGGGCGGGGGCTGAGGTGTACCCTGGCCTCAGAAAAACGTTCACACACTACATGTTTGCTCAAGAGATCTAATCTAAGTTAAAAAATATAGACATATTCTGGAGGATGTTAGACGGGCCTCTACCAAACAATATTGCGTGCTGGTGTGAAGGGACAACTACTTGGCGCGTTCTGTGACTACGGCCGTCTCGTAAAGAAGGAAGGAGATAATTTCTTGGAGCATGAAATTCAGGTTCACCCACGGTCCACCAGCAGACACCCCCCCCCCCCTTCCCCCGCCGCCCCTGTCACCGGATTATCAAAGATTCTCTCGTTATTTGCTCTTCCCCGTAACTGGTGACGTGAGAGTGCATGAAACTGGTTCATTTAAGAGGCGGTACAAAGATGGCGGTGGAAATAGTGAAGGAAAACCTTAATGGTGTTAGCCCACCCACCCACCAGGGGACCCGAGTCTAGGTCCTCGTCCTCCTGTGGTCCACGGCGCCTCACTACTGACGGTGTAAAGTGTGTTAACGTGTTGTTGACTGTGTGCTAGTGAGTGTGTGTGAGTAACCGTCTGTTAGCGAATGTTTGAGCTACCATGCATTAATGAGTGAAAAACTGTGTGTGTGTGTGTGTGTGTGTGTGTGTGTGTGTGTGTGTGTGTTACCCGCATGGACGACAGTAGACTGCCACAGCAGCTACTTTACAGTCACCGAACGAATATTAAACGTAATGCTGGCAGGCAACTGAAAAGGATGGTCTTAAGACAAACCTGAAAAAGGTGTCAAATCGACCCCCTTACCTGGGAGACATCCTTAATAACTCCTATCATTGTATCATGGCTGGATTATCGTCATACTCGATTCCGAGTGACAGCAAAATAGTAGTAGTAGTGTGTGTGTATCAGGGATGAAATCCTGTAAAGAGCTTCTGATACAACTAACACTACGATTATGTAAATAAATAAATAAATAAATATATATATATATATATATATATATATATATATATATATATATATATATATATATATATATATATATATATATATAATATATATATATATATATTAAGTGGGCCACGTCATCTTTGGGCTCCTCATTATTTACACTGAAACAAACGTCTCACACGATAACTGGGTCTGTTATCGTAAGACAGGTGAGGTCTGTGGTGTGTTATCTCAACAACATTGTGGCCAATTTGAGAACTAATTTGTCTCGGGCGGTGAGTGTACGTGTATCGGTGTCTGTCCGTATATATATATATATATATATATATATATATATATATATATATATATATATATATATATATATATATATATACATGTGTGTGTGTAATATATAGAGTATTGCTCGTGTCAGTGGTACAATTTACAGGTGTGTAATATTATCATTAACCTTTTAGTTCTTGTATCTGGTGTTGATCAATTGTTTAATTGATGACGTCAGTCCATCGGTGATCATTAGTTTAAAATATGTCAATTAAGCGATAACCATGACCCCCAGAGGTGTTAACCCGGTAATTATCATTAGCGTCACAGAACCAACCCATTCACCATGATGCTCTTAACCTGGCCTCAGTGACCACTGAGGTAACACGCCCTGGAGTCTATCCCGACCACCAGTTAACTCCACCATCCTCCCTGACGACCGTTCCTGCAGGATGACCCCCCCCCCCCCCCCCATGATCATCTTCACATGAACCGCCTTACGACTTTGTGACCAAGATCAAAAGGTGTGTGAGGCTGAGAACACCCAGCTTCAGATGATGGCCATTATGTCCCCTCACCCCGGACCATTAAACCTGGTCTTCAAGGTTCCAGGATGCAGCGGCTTCTACTGTACAGTCCAGCATCATCCTGCCTCCAGACTTGTTCATCAGCGTTCAGAAGGGCTCAGTCGAGCGAGCGTGTCGAACGGGAACTCCAGCCGGGATGATCTTCAACCACCCGGGACTGCACCAGTAAGGACCTTTACCACAGTGGCGGCATCATCAAGGCTGGCCGGGAGGAGGTGTACCGTAGCAACAGCGAGGACGAGGTCTCGACACGCAGGGGAACTCCACGCCTGGGGAACTTGGCAACTACCCTGACAAGGTTGTTACTAGAGGAATAAGCTTCGGACGCACGGATTTTCACTTCTCTTTAACACATAACAAGAACAGAGACAGATCAGAACAAGTGGGAAGATGTTATGAGCCAAGAACAACATTATGTGGCAGGGAACTCCGGTGTCAGTCCTGGGTTTTGAAAGGAAAAGATTCTACATAATAAAATTTCAACGACAAAATTATCAATACCTTAATTTACTAAAACCTGCAACTGTGAGACCTAGACACTTCACAACGACCTTCACAAGACTGAAAACGACGTAGGAATTCTGTCTCTCACAACCAGGATGAGCCTACGGAGGGTGACGGCAGGGTAGGACGCTCTTCCTGGCGGCTTAATCTCATATTACGGCGCTGCCTTCCCCTGTGGCTGGGATCACTATGTCACCACACCACCCAGCTGACGTTTACCTCTCGGGGTGTGCTGTGTCGTTCCGTGTGTTGGATGGGTCAATGGATATAGAAAAACTTAAAAAAAATGAAGATATATAGAAAATGGTTCATGGTGAGTGTAGACAACGAGAGGGGAAAAAAATTACGATCGGTTCACTATCCCGGACTGCTGTTGTTGGTAGACGCAGGTAGGTCGCCTCCAGTGGGCCGAGGTGCTCAGCATGTCCCCAGCGGGCCCAGTATTGTTCAACTATCAAGGTGATTAGTCCTTGTTCCCACCAGTGCTGCCGCGGTAAGTCTCTGTCCCATTAACACCCTAATGGATCTTCACATACGAGATGCATATGTCTACATTACTTCTCTTAATGAACACTTTATTACGGCTCAGGGGTGGCGGTGTGGGGGGGCTTAAAGGTACCATAGTATAGCATTATGAAGGTTGGGTCTGGTTCAGTACCACGCCCTTGAGAGAGAGAGAGAGAGAGAGAGAGAGAGAGAGAGAGAGAGAGTCAAAAAATCATCTCTTGTCTCTTCATTCTCTCTTTATCACATATATCTCATTCCCCACAATCATCACTTTATTTCAATCCCTTCCCCCGTCATTACCGTTCGCACTCTTTTCATCTCCACCATCTTCGTCATCATTCTTATCTCTCTCTCTTCACACTCTCTTACACTCGACAATTTCTCTTCATCATTTTACGTGACCTTATCTGACCCGTGACTGAGATTCCATTGAGGTCATTTGAAAGTCTGCGGAGAGTAGTTACCTGTGTTCGATGGCTGGACAGGTGTTGCCCCCCCCCCCCCCCCTCAGGTCGAGATCACGAGACGAAGGGGGGGGGGGAGGGAGTTAGCATCGTGTTGAAAGGATTACAGTAATCTTTTTTTTTAAATCCCACTCCACTAATCCCATTAATCTCCTCTTTCCTCTGTACACACCTACCTTAATCTCTCTCCTATTCTGTGTCCACATTCTTAATCTAATCCTCTCCTCTCTTGCATTCCCTTTTTCGTTACTTTATCCAGTCATTTATTCTCGTATTGTCATTCATTTCGTGTTTTCTCTCTATATATTTTCCTACGTTACGTCTCCCTCCTCCTATCCATTCCTATTCTCCGCCTATTCTTAAGATAGTCTCTGACCTGTTTTACCTGATCGTTCTAATAGTGCCAGCGTGATTCACATGCACATAATTTAGCCAAGGATGACCTGCTCTCTCTCTCTCTCTCTCTCTCTCTCTCTCTCTCTCTGGCGACGTCTCTTCGACCACCATCACCAATCCCACCCCCACCCATACCATCACCCCCACCCATACCATCACCCCCACCACCCCTTCTCCCCATACCATCACCCCCACCACCACCCCTTCCCCCATACCATCACCCCCACCACCCCTTCCCCCATACCATCACCTCCTCAGGGTTAAGACTCACTGTTTACATCCAAGATCCTTCAGGAGAATACACACACACACATCACCTCAAACACTTCACAGAGTAACACAGGTATGCAAATCTCTCTTCAACACACAGCTAAACAAGGAATGACGTATAATTACACATACTCATATATATATGTAAATGGTTAGCAAGTGTATGTCAGAGCAGGTGTAAGTGTGGCAGAATACACCTGTAGACACTGTACATATGATTAATTATGTGTTGGAACAGGTAAAAAGGTGTTTATTTAGTGACTATATAATGGTGGGAATACATATATGGTCTTGGTGCGAGGAATTTACACATGTATGCTAATGAGTAAATATGTGTAACGAGAGACACACACACACACACACACACACACACATGCCATTCATCCAGTCTTTCAAGTGGCCTTTTTAAAACACCGTTCTATTAAAGACAAAAGAACTCCAATTGACCTTTGACCTCTCACCTGGACTTATCACCTGACCTTAAGAGTTATCACAGAGGTAAATCTACCGACTATTTTTACCTATCACCTCCTTAAATCAGCCTGAGTCTCTTACCTATCACTTACCTATCTCTCCTCTGTCATCTCTTAAGTTAGGCTAAAGTGGTCAATGTCTCCGGTGACTCAAGGTGACCAACTTATCGAAAGACTATGTACCTGAGGGAGTTAATCGATTATCTCTCTCTCTCTCTCTCTCTCTCTCTCTCTCTCTCTCTCTCCCTTCCTCCCCCTCCCTCCTTCCCCCTTCCCATCTCTCCCCCACAAAACACCCTCCCAACACCCCCCCCCCCCACACCACCAATCACAAGGTCACTACACCCACACACCCAAGTCATGTTATCTCGCCAGGTAGAAGATAACAAGAGCTGCTTCACAACTACTCTGCCTGAGCTCAACTGGGTGACTTGAGTCCGTGAAGTTATGGAGAGCTTCTGTGATATAACTACGTGGTTAAGACAGTTAGACGTTGCTTTATCCTGTGTGTGTGTGTGTGTGTGTGTGTGTGTGTGTGTGTGTGTGTGTGTGTGTGTGTCCATTTTGTGGCTTCATGTAACACAGTTTTAAAGTTCCTGTAAGTTCATTAACCTAACCTAACCTAACCTAACCTAACCTAACCTATGGGTGTTAAAACTCTCCCTAGTTCAACCACAAACATACGGTACATGAAATTAAAAACTGACACAAATTACACCTTAATCCTTGAAAAATCGTAAACAATTATCCGACACACTCACACATACACACACACACACACACCCAAACACACACCCACACACACACCCACACACCCCCCCCCACACACACATACCCACCCACCCACCCACACACCCCCACCCACACACACCCCCCCCACACACACCCACCCACCCACACACACACTATAACACGGGAGGGTCCAAAATAATAAACCTTTGCCCTCTCTTTCACAAGCTAGTACCCAGAGCAGAGGGCAGGGGTATACCTAGGCTTCCTTCCCTCCCTCTCGCTTCACTTATCATCATCCTTAAAAGGCTTCATCATCCTGCATTTAAATAGGCTTCACTTATCTGCAGAAGAACTCATTATCGTATCCTCACCCATGCTAAAAGGCTTCACCAGGAGAGAGAGAGAGAGAGAGAGAGAGAGAGAGAGAGAGAGAGAGAGAGAGAGAGAGAGAGAGAGAGATGTATTACACTTTCTGACTTTAAAACAAAAGTCAAAATAATTCAACTTTAAAATTAATAATAATAATAATAAAAAAAAAATAAAATAAATAAAATAAAATTATCACCTTTGACACTCCGGTATTTTATCTCTTGTTATTCTCTAAAAGTATCAAAATATCTCTCTTTGTCTCTCCCTTTATTATCAGTTCTCTCTTTCTCTCTTTCAAGGAAATAGTTTTGATGGGTCAAGTGTGTAAGGAAGGATGTCTCTCTCTCTCTCTCTCTCTCTCTCGCTCTCTCTCTCTCTCTCTCTCTCTCTCTCTCTCTCTCTCTTACCAGGAATTGGTCATGAGAGGTGAGGAGAGGTGAGGTAAAGGTCTCACAATGGGTGGTGATGACGGCCCGGTCAGGTAGAGAGGCGCTTATTATAAAACATTACCTTCTCTCTGATGACTCTTACCGGCAATTAGTAATACCTGGCCCCTCCACCCACCTTAACTTAACCTAACTTATGGTAACTTAAACCTAACCTAACCTTAACTTAAACCTAACCTAACCTAACTTATGGTAACTTAAACCTAACCTAACTTAACCTAACTTATGGTAACTTAAACCTAACCTTAACCTAACCTAACTTATGGTAACTTAAACCTAACCTAACTTACCCTAACTTATGGTAACTTAATGTAACTGAGCCATACGAAACCCAACGTAAGGTAATTTAACCTAAATCACCCTAACTTAAGCTAGCTTAGAACCTAGGCTAAGGTAAGTTAACCGAGCCTAACTTTTCTAACTCTGGTTAACAACGTAAACACACAAACAAACAAAATACACACACACACACACTCACACACTCACACACACACACACTCGCACACACACACACACTACTTCTAACCAAATCTGATGTCAAAACTAAATAATAAAATAAAGATAAATAAAGGAATAAAGAAAGGATAATAGGAAAAAAGACTAGAATATTGGGGTTAACGAGAGAGAGAGAGAGAGAGAGAGAGAGAGAGAGAGAGAGAGAGAGAGAGAGAGAGAGAGAGAGAGAGAGAGAGAGAATATGAAGCAATTTCCGGGTTCCAATGCGTTTTATTTTCCCTACCCTGAGGTCAAGATTGTAAACCGGAACATAGTACAATATAACTAGAACCACATTACGTTACGCTGAGTTAACAGAGTAACTTAAAGCCGTAACATAATTATAAGAGTGAAAAGGTTGAATTATGTAACGAGAGAAAATTTCGACCTTACTTTGATAGTGGATGAAATATGCAAATGAAGTTGGTTGAAATATTTATGATTTGGATATATTTTCAGACGATACGTAATTTGTGATGTAAGCAATATTTATTATTTGTTGCAAGGAAAGAGTAATTTGTTGTTGTTTTTGTTGTAGTAAATACGTGTTTTGTTTGTTTTTCTTTAGGGATTATACACTGTTTTTACTGAGAGAGAGAACACTGAGAGATACCAAGCAAGAGAACACGACACAAAGTATCTCTAAAGTCTCAATGTCTCTCAGCAACCTTAACTTGTTCTCCATAACAACAACAACAACAGAGTTTGTCCATAAGCCACCAATCTCAACATCATTTACCAGATAGATCTTCAGGTAAATATGCAAATTAACCTACCTCAGCACTAAACCTCTTCAAACCATTAACAGGTAAAAAAAAAAAAAAAATAATACCCCAATCTTGAGTGATATTTTCTTTACAACTTCTACAGGTAAACACGAGGGAGGAAATTACCCTTATAGATAGATTCCTCGCTTACATCTCCGTCAGAAGAGCACGAAGTGGGTGTAAGACTTGGGTAGAGATGGTTGACAGGAGAGAGAGTTCATCAAGAGGTTCGACTAACAACAACACTTATCTTGATCCAGTGACTAAGAATCAACAGTCACGAACTCCTTAAAGATGATTATATATGAGCTCTTAAAGGAGGAAATAAGATGCTGTAATCCTCGATGTGGGTGGGTGGGTGTGGGCGGGTGTAGGTAGGTGGGAGGGTGGGTGTGTGAGTTGGGTACGGGAGAGGCGTTACCAACTAAGACGCCAGTTTCCTTTCATACAGGTGAGATGCCAAGCACAATACAAGAACGATATATATTGGAACGTAAGAGTTGCTATTGTTGGTGGAAGTAGGAGCCGGCCATTGTGTTTTGTGAAGCTTCGGAACATGTTAGTGGTTTTGACCCAGTCGCGTGCCGCAGCGAGCCAAGGGCGAAGAAACATTTGTGGCCACGTTCACCTTAATATGGCCTCGTAAGCGATGTCATTTTAGCCTTTCACTACTGCCTTAAATTATACAGAGTCCATAAGTATTAATTCAGCTTGCCCACAGAGCCACTCAGAGTGACGGTGAGGGACAGGAGCTGGAGAGCGCCCCGCCAACTGCATTATTCTTAGGACCATTTTCATTGGGTATCGGCACCTTAGGCAACATCCAATCAGTGTTAAGCTACCATAAACGTTGGGGCGGCGAGGTTCCCAAAGGTGATTGTGATATTATGATCCTAATTTATTCTGTGTTAGGCAAACCCGTCTATATCTTTTAATTATTTTGTTATTGTTGCCTCAGACCACCATTTAGTTATACAATTCTGCATTACTAATATAAATATATATTTTTGTAATACAATTATGAGAACATATTATATTCCGACACTAAATATAAGCGGTATATAAGCTGGAAACGTCTTTAATGAAGTATTGACGACGTAATAAATATCAATAAAGTATTATAAGCTTATATTTGGTATAATGTTATAATGATATAATAACATACCTCAACCTATTACCTCACGGCCTATACGTTAACCCAGATCAATAATAAACCGTGTAATTTCATTCTCATCTTGCAACAACCACCACCACCACCACCATTACCATCTCTTACTTAACACGTAAATTTTTGAAGTAAAAGCTTATCTGCCGTGTTGCAACAGACGATCCTACAACTGTGTACACACCCAAAAAAATAAAATCTTCATATCTTGCAAGACTAAAATTCAACGAAAAATAAATGGTGTTATTCTGCCCAGGTGAAGCTAAACTGACATCTTATTCATTAATGCAATTCGCTGGGGACGTGTTTGTGTTCTCAGCCGGCCTTAACTACTGTCGGTGGATACGGTGACCATACCTAACAACGGTGGACTCTGGTACCACAAGCAGTTCGTTATAAATTAGAGCATACAGTGATGGGGGAAGAGGAGGCGGAGAAGAAGGAGGAGGAGAAGGAGGAAGAGGAGGAGAAGGAGGGGCAAGGAGAAGAATATAATAATTTATAAGTGAAGGAACATCTCTATTATCCCGAGACAGGACGAGTCATGATTGGTCGAGAGGATAAGGATTTTAGGTACGAGGTGTGTCCTGATTGGCTGAATGGTACAAAGGGTAATGATTGGCTAAGAGGCTCAAAATTAAACCATCGTCTTCAAAAATGACTAAACCATCGTCTTCAAAGGGTTTAGGTGGGGTTTAATGTAATTAGGCTTAAAGGTTTTCTAATCACGTGAAAGAAAATATAAACCAGTAGAAAAAGGATTTGGCATTTACATTAACCTAACCAAGACACCTCCTCCCCCCTCCCCCCTCAATACACCCCCTCCTCTCCCCTCCACTATTAAGAACTCAGCACTAACACACTCGCGTCTTATATAAATATATTCCCCACCACGAACTCTAATCGGGAAGCTCTCATTAAAATTTCAACGTCTGTCTGTGTGTGTGTGTGTGTGTGTGTGTGTGTGTGTGTGTCTGAGTGTTTGTGTCTCTTGTAGATATGCTCTTGTGTTTATTAGGTGATATAGCCTAACTGTATGTCTGTAATTTTTACATACATACATACATAACATTATTGTTGATTATTGTTATTATTATTATTATTATTGATTATTATTATTATTATTATTATTATTTTTATTATTATTATTATTATTATTTATTATCATTATTAATATTATTATCCTATCAATACGTAACAATATCAATACACACATCAACAGACTCACAACAAATCCCCACACACGATAAAAAAAAATCCCTAAGCGCTTAATAAACCGATAAGTTCATCCCTAGTTTTCCCCAGCCAGCCAGGTAACTCAGGTAACTCGGGGAACTCAGGTAACTCAGGTAACACAGGTAACTCGGGAAACTCAGGTAACTCGGGAAACTCAGGTAACTCAGGTAACTCAAGTAACTCAGGTAATAATTGCATGCTTCTGGGATTTTTAATGAGCTTTGACCCTGAACACCTCGATACCTGCTACACTACCTCGTAACAAAGAGACCGAACAAAGAGACCGAGAGACTGTCATTGATTAAGACCGAATTATCTCCTAGCTTACCTCTCTGGGTTTATCGTATTGGATTATCTCTGGAGTGTGTGGCTGCATAAATGAATGAATAAATAGTTAGAAAATATACAGTTGTTAATATCGATCTATCTTAATTATTTTTTACATGATCGACCCTAAACATAGACCAGATTAGATAGATAGATAGATAGATAGATAGATAGATTAACCAGATAGATAAGTAGACACACAATACAATTAAAAAGGTAAACAGATAGACAGAGAGGTTAAGAAAGTAACCAAACACTGTCAATACGTCCACAACCACGACAACACGCCGCTCCTACATCCACCTCACCTGGGCTCTTAACATCCACGTACACAAGGTATAAGATAACACTAAGGTAATCTACGTCGTGTGTGTGTGTGTGTGTGTGTGTGATGGTGAGCATGTTTGCCTCTGTCTACCCAGCAGTAATTGGGAACCTGGATGTTAATCGATTTGTGGATCGTATTCCGGGGTAATGGTTAGCCAGTGCAGTTGGAGAGTTGTCCGGTCTTCTCGGACTATTCCTTGACACTGGGTCATGTAGCTCGTTAACTCAGGGTGTGGTTGTTGTGTTGGCGACAGCTTCTACACCTTAAACACTGGGTCATGCAACTCGTTAACTCAGGGTGTGGTTGTTGTGTTGGCGACAGCTTCTACACCTTAAACACTGGGTCATGTAGCTCGTTAACTCAGGGTGTGGTTGTAGTGTTGGCGACAGCTTCTACACCTTAAACACTGGGTCATGCAACTCGTTAACTCAGGGTGTGGTTGTTGTGTTGGCGACAGCTTCTACACCTTAAACACTGGGTCATGCAGCTCGTTAACTCAGGGTGTGGTTGTTGTGTTGGCGACAGCTTCTACACCTTAAACACTGGGTCATGCAGCTCGTTAACTCAGGGTGTGGTTGTAGTGTTGGCGACAGCTTCTACACCTTAAACACTGGGTCATGCAACTCGTTAACTCAGGGTGTGGTTGTTGTGTTGGCGACAGCTTCTACACCTTAAACACTGGATCATGCAGCTCGTTAACTCAGGGTGTGGTTGTTGTGTTGGCGACAGCTTCTACACCTTAAATAAATTCACGCCTAGATGGCCATTGGGCCGGCCATCCTCGTCACACGAGGAGCAACCATTATTATATAATACAGTAACAACAATAATAATAATAATAATAATAATAATAATAATAATAATAATAATAATAATAATAATAGTAATAATAATAATAATAATAATAATAATAATAATAATCAACTATAAAATCCACAAAAAGTTAAAAAACATATTACTAAATAAAACAACAACAACATCACTTCACTCAAACACCAATACTCATCCAGCTGTCAGTAGTAGCGAGGTTAGGTTAGGTTAGGTGAGATATTTCCGACACATTTCAACTCTTTTAACACTCAGGGAAAGAGGTCAGGGGTCAGGGTAGTTCTGGATTCACAGATGCGATAGCGTGACGTTACAACACAGTGAAGAGCTTTCCATCAGAGGACTTGATCTAGAATGGCTTTAAAGACTCCGGGGGTAAGAAAGAGATCTGGAATGTCTTATAGTTCATCAGTAGTGAAGATCAAGACCGACTCGCAATCCTGGACAGGTAAGAGGACTGGAATGGTTTATTTTTTTCAGCAGAGATCTGGAACAATATTTTCCTTGAGAGAGAGAGAGAGAGAGAGAGAGAGAGAGAGAGAGAGAGAGAGAGAGAGAGGTAAAAATATGGCTTGATTAGAACATTTTGCTGATATGAATGTTTTTACCTGTTGACAACATTACCTGGTGTAAATAATACCTGTGTGAATGTTACCCGATGTAAAATGTTGCCTAATTTATGTTACTAATCATAAATGCATGAGGTGTGAATGCTATCTCGTGTGAATGTTGACCTGAGGGAGATGGTGTTAATGGTTCAGGTGAGAACAGGTGGCACATTCCTACAGCCTCTCTTAGTGGGGTTTTTAAAAGCCCGTAAACCACCTTATCGACGCACCTGTAACACCTTTCATTAACTGACGGGGATGTTATAGGTGGTAAGTGGTTAAATGGAGCCCCAGAGGTAATGGAGCCCCAGAGGTTAATGGAGACCCGGAGGTATTGGAGGTGGGTGGTACAGGTGGTGAGAGAGGGAGGTAGGTGGTGAAGGTGGCAGGTAGGCAGGTGGTGAGGGAGGGAGGGAGGTGAGGGAGGTGGTCGGAGCAGTACAGGTGTGGCCGCCAACACGGTGAATCGTTAATTAGTGGAAGAGGTGTCGGGCATACCTAGGCACCTTCACCCTGGCGTCCACTGCCTCCTCACACCAGTATTCCTCAACAGTAGTTTGAGGTGTGTAAAAAATTCTCAATTCCAGGATGACGGCAGAATTTAAAGTATAAATTCTACGACGTGATTGAGTTAGAGATTACTGATGTTCTTGCAATGCTTGTTTTTGTCTTTACGTGTTATTTAATGATTGTGTTTGTTTTCCTCAGGTGTGAACGTTAATTAAACCTGTTTAGAATACAATTACAAGAGGAACACAGAGGCACTCAACAAGTGTAAACCCTCACACCACGATCTGCCTCTGAGTACCTTCGTTAACAACCAAGGACACTCACTAACTCAACTCCCTGTGCGTTGTGTGTGGGATGAATCTCAGGTAAGGTCGAATATATTGCTTGAGGTACCTGGATAGACTCTGTGTTTTATATATACTTTAATGACGTTTAAGTTGATTAGATTAATGACAGGTAAGAGACTAATGGACGGATGTATGGACAGGTGAATGTATAGACAGACAGACAGATGGATGACGTAGTGATTACTGATGACTCTCTCTCTCTCTCTCTCACCAATGATAAATGACATCCACACCAAATGAATATGTAGATTTTCAATGTTCACTGTTTAACTAAGGCATGCTCATGTACATTCAAATATGCACACCCGCTACATACACAACACACACACACACACACACACAAACCTCCCTAATACACAACCAACCATAACAAATACCACAAACTCAAACAACCACACGACAAAAAACACCACCACAACCAAACACCATCCTTCCAAACACCACACACAGCAAAACAAACAAGACTGACTCAACACAACCATACAAGGGGTAGACAAACCAGCTGTGACCGAGACTCCTCCTCCACGTCACGCAATATTAGAGACGCCGCAGCCAGCACGAACACGTGATAATAGACTCCTGCTCGCGAACGTAAACATAAGACCATCCGTATTCATCCGGATTCACAGTTTCTCGAGACTCTACATATGTGACGAAATCTGAGTAGGTCGTTAATATAAGATGGTGGAGTTCGTTATCGTCTCGTTTTAGTCCATTAACGAAGAGCTACGTGTATTAACGAAGAGCTACGTGTCCTGAAGGTGTGTGTGTGTGTCTGAGAGAGAGAGAGTAGAGAGAGTAGGGGGGATAGTGTAGCTGTTAACATCGTGTCAATATGCCGCACCAGGAAACACATTTAAATGCAAATAGCCTCCCGTAAGTAGAGAGAGAAGCTCACCCACGGTAACAAGGCTTATCTAGACTCTGACCGAAAGGAGGACAATCATTACCCAAAGACTCACTACCCTTTAAAGACGAAAACTCCTATACAATGGTGATCAAAATCCACCCATAACAACATGAGTCCTTTATTACCTTCTAGCTCTCAGGGATAAGAACCAGGACATAGGGTTGATTTCCCGGTGAATAAAACATCAGAAAATAGTCCTTAAGGGTCATTATTAGTGGTCATTATACTACCCCGACCTGGCAAAATATTGTGACCTGATCCCTTGACCCTGTGTGTGTGTGTGTGTGTGCGTGTGTGTGTACAGTGAGGTGGTGTTCTCTACAGTGATTGGCTCTTACCTTGACTAATGTATGTGTGACGTCATCAACAAAAGGAGCACTGGGATTAGTCCTCTTCCTCACACACACACACACATACACACACACACACACATACACACACACACACACACACATCAAATCTACGAAAACTGAATCGATACAAAAATCACCTGAGATAAAACACAATAATGAAAACTTTCTAATACTTCAACTCATCCATTATCCCTGACCCATGACACGTGACCCATGACACCACCTGACCCATGACATGTAAAAGCAACATTGATCCGTAACGTCATCAACCGCAACAACCTAGTATGTGGGATTGAAATTCTCACCTTATGAACCCCGCCCAAGTGAACCCATGAGACCTCGAACCCATGAAACCTCGAACCCACCAGAGAATAATACAAAGGGGATCAGTGGGTGGAGTCGGTCACGCCCCAACCTGGTCTCAGTGTCTGTCGTGTGAGGCGAAGATTGTAAATGTTGATTCAGACTTAGATTCAAGATGTTTTATTCAGATATAATAATTTAATGTTAAGTGTAGCAAAGAATCTCACCTATACATTATACAGGTGACAATAACATGCAGGTACGTAAGGTTAAATGACAATAAAAACACAAGGATTATTATTTCTATTGGTAATTATCTTGAGAGAGAGAGAGAGAGAGAGAGAGAGAGAGAGAGAGAGAGAGAGAGGTATGCATGGTGAGAAAGAAACTATTAAAGGCAACATAAATAACGTGACTGAGAAACATACGTGAGGAGAATAGATAAGACATATTGAAATAAGGAGTAAAAATGGGTTAGTTGAATTAATGTCTGAGAGTAGAGTTGAGAGGAAGAGGAAGAAGAAGAAGAGGAGGAGGAGGAGGAGAGAGAATAAACAACCAAGAAGCAGCAGTGTGCGTGAATGAGTAGAGAATTTGGCACACACACACACACACACACACACACACACACACACACACTATCACCCTCTATATCACTTAAGTGTCTCTCTGTTTAAAAGCTTTTCCTTAAACTACACAGAAACGCTTAAGTGTGACACCCCCCCCAAGACATCCTTTCTAACAGCCCTGACCAGCCACCTACCCTCATCCCGTCTCGCTCTACGATCCCGAAGCCAAAATGTCGTTTGAGAATCCCGAGTTACGATGGAGTGGCTCTCTTAAAAGTCGATATCTACCAAAGTGCCGGATTCCTCTATGATGTACCCACCTCCCCGAAGCCGATACACCAATTCGATCCGGTCTTTCAAAAAAAAACTAGATTTATATGAAGTAGAGAGAGATTTAAGACCTTAGTTGATTAGTTTTCTTAAGTTAGAATGATTATTGTTATTCTTTTAAAAAACCCGATTACAGGTGCGTTAGGGAATGGAGGTATTTATATTGATTATTTTTTTTTTTGGGGTGTCTTAGGTTAGAAGGTGTGGAGTGAGGCGTGTGTCCTCTACTATCGCCTGAACATGACTACACCCTGGCAATAATGAGGCGAGTGTATGTATAGGTGTAGGAGGGAAGGGGGAGAGGAGTGGTGGCGTTCTGAACTACCACTGTCACTACTACTTGTTCACACACACACACAGTACCGACCCACCACACCACCTAACCACCCACACCACCTAACCACACCATCACTAGTAGTTCTAATACCCAATCCCACATAGATCCTTCTCATCCGGAAGTCTGGAATGGGTGTTCGGTTTCAGTGGGCATTTTAAGGAGTTTTTTTTTAAGTCTTTTAGGGAACGTCGATAACTTCCCCGATAAGCAGACCGCCTCCCTAAAAAGGTCACCCAGGAAACCACTTCGGAACAGTCTTATGGCGGCGTAGTGCAGGGGGGTGGCCGATCGCTCTCCCTCTTTCACTCTCTCTCTCTCTGTACATTGAGAGAGAGAGAGAGAGAGAGAGAGAGAGAGAGAGAGAGAGAGAGAGTGTGTGTGTGTGTAACTTAGCCTTAAAAACTATATAAGAATATTCCATTGTGCAAAAAAATAAAACAAGCAACGAATAAGACAAAAACACACTAAAAACAAACAAGCAAATAAAACATACGATATAAAACAATAAGATAAAGAACAAGAACAAAAAATAACAAAAAAAAAATAATAATAATAATAATAATAATAATAATAATAATACCAAGATAAGTGTCAACAAACCGCCACTCTGTATGGTAGTAAGAAGGATTAGTGTTTGTAGGAAGGATTAGTCTGTTTGTTTAGGTTTGTTTGTGTTTGTGGACGTGTATGGTCGTCGTGTTGATTATGTGCCCATGACTGGAAGGAGAAACATCATATAAGGCTGTGTGTGTGTGTGTGTGTGTGTGTGATGGGAGGGCGGCGACGTCTTGAACTCTATCATGTTATAGTTTCCTCCATAAGGCTCAAGGTATTACCGAATAAGGAAAGGAGGATCAGATTTCATTTTTGTAGACCGATGATGGGCGTGGGGGCGTGGGGGCGTGGGGGCGCTGGGGTGTGTGGGCATGGGGGCGTGGGGGCGTGGGGGCGCTGGGGTGTGTGGGCATGGGGGCGTGGGCGTTTGGGTGATGGGAGTGTGGGCGTGGGCGTGGCTTAACGTAAGAGATTTGTGCGTGTGAAGCTCAAGGAAAACAAATCCTTTTCCTCGCTGGCCAACTTTTGTGAACCTCGTCGTCCAGTGTGAGAGGGATCAAAATGGGCCCCTAGTCTTCGTGGGGCTCAGTCTTATTGGGCCCCAGACTTAATGGGCCCCAGTTTTAATAGGCGCCTAGAGAGAGAGAGAGAGAGAGAGAGAGAGCCTTCCATCCTTTCACCAAACACAACCTTGATTTATTTAACACCTGACGACGCTAGAACTTTATCTGGAAGGGCGGTGACAGGAGAGTGAGTGAGACGTTACACAGCAAAGGAACCCCCCCCCACCCCCCCCCCCCCCCATGAACCGGCTCCGCTATCTTAGGCTCGTGTTCCTTACAGCTTCCCAGCCAAATAGGTTTACCGGAATAACCACTCTATTATTTTTTCACCCCGTATTAACTTCTTCTATAACGACTGTATCACTCAATAACCTTATGTATATATTTTCGAAGCATAGATATGTATGGATGACCAGTATACATGCTCGGAATGTATAGGATGTGTTGGATATAGATGGATATACATGTGAATCTGTATGTCTGTGCTTGGTGCGGATAAAACTCCCTCCCTATATCAGCTATATTATTCCTTCTATATTAATTATTTCGTATAGCAATCTATATGTATACTCTTTCGATGTATAGCTGGAGGTGTATAGCTGGTATAGAAGGTGTGTGGATAGGGGTTGTGGTGGATGGAAGTGGATATATGAGGGTGGGTGTGTGTGTTGGTTGATAGCGTCTGGGAGTTAACGTTGGCTCTCACTCCAAGCGGGTGACCTTCATCACCTAGAGTAGTGACATCTGACCATTACTGATAACCTGGGACGCCCTTACCCACTTCTCTGTCCACCTCTCCCTCCTACCCACCCCCTCTCCCTCTCTAACCTTCCCATCCTCCACTTCTCGCCCTAGTTCCTTTTCTATCCGTCCCTTGCTCTCCTTCCTAACTATTCTATCCTTCCCCCTCTCTCCCTCCTATCCTCCACATCCTCACCCTCTCCCTCCTATCTTTCCTTCCTCTTACCTCCCTCTCTACCCATCATTCCTATCCATCCCTCTCCCTCTTATCCTCATCTCTCCACATTATTCAATTTCCTTCTCTTTTATCGTCTTTCCTATCAACTGTATTCGTTTCCCTCTTCCACCGTCACCCGTTCCTTCCACTCCCTCCAGCAGGTAAGCTATACCCGTGGCTGCAGGAAAGACTAACCAGATAATCACGTTTCATAGACCATCCATCCCCACCTGCCTGAGCCCCTCCATGCTCCCTGACCTTTATCACCCGACTCCTTCGATGTTTTCACGCCTTATTTACGCCCCTTGTGACCTACAGGGGCTTCCTCCTCACTCCGCTTGTATGCAGTTATGGTCGTGTTAGTTATCCCGTCGATTCATTTGGTTTTGAGTGTTATCCTAATCTAACCTAACCTATCCTAACCTAACTCAACTATATCCTTTGCATCATAATAGTTAAAAGTCTTTGAGGTGATTTTTTATACCATTATGGATTGAACAGTTTAGTCACCCCTTGATACACCACGTTCTCTCTCCACTTATCACTAGCCTAAGTCTAATCACTATATTTTATCATCCTTAATCTAACCAGTAACTCAAATACCTATCTTCTGTTCCATCATCTAAATACCTTATCCCTATTTTGTATCGAATTTTCACCCCATTTCAACCTATTTTCGTATTTTTTTCTCAGGTTATCAATTTATTTCATCTTTCCTCTGTAATATTTCATTTTTTTTAAGCACCATATCCCAATCCTCTCCACGAGCCCCCCTGTCCCTCTCCTCAGCCCGAAATCAACAACAATGGCTGGCAGGAAGCGTACGAAATCTGTCAGGCGGGGGTGTTTGCCTGCGTTCAACGGGATGACCATTCCTCATATGCCCTCTGAGGAACACCCACTTGACCCCCCGTGGGAGTTTAAGAATGTCGGGTGGTGGTGGTCCTTCTCTTGTGGGGTCTGCTGGACGGGGGGGGGCTGATAGATTGTCCTTGTTTGTACTAGTGACGAGGGGCCAAGGCTCCTCCACCACCCACACATATGACCACCTCCTCCCCTGTCTGCTGCTGCGCCTCCTAAGGTTTGATATCACGCTCATAAATCCCGTGTTTTTGCTACAGCAATATACCACTTGGCAGACCCTTACACACTTGGCAGACCCTTACACACTTGGCAGACCCTTACACACTTGGCAGACACCTTACACACCTTCTCTCACCCCATACCACCCCAGCAGCGCCTTCTTCACCCTCCTCTACAGTTCAGGAGGTTAATGCTGCCCTCTTCACAACATATTATACCTTACCCAGAGTTTCCTTTTTTTCCCCCCTTGACCACCACATTATCCCCCCCCCACCTTCCCACAAATACCTCCTCCCCTCCCCTCCCGTCCTCTCCCCTCCCCATATCTCCTTCACCACAGACAAAAAAAAAAATTCAACCGTGACTTATTCGTCAGTACTTAAGAGGGGAATTTGTTGCTGTACTAAATGTTGGAATTCTCTAATGAAACCTTTTCTTGTTGACCTCTACACCCGCCTTGTACACTGACCTCTACACCCGCCTTGTACATTGACCTCTACACCCGCCTTGTACACTGACCTCTACACCCGCCTTGTACACTGACCTCTACACCCGCCTTGTACACTGACCTCTACACCCGCCTTGTACATTGACCTCTACACCCGCCTTGTACACTGACCTCTACACCCGCCTTGTACACTGACCTCTACACCCGCCTTGTACACTGACCTCTACACCCGCCTTGTACACTGACCTCTACACCCGCCTTGTACACTGACCTCTACACCCGCCTTGTACACTGACCTCTACACCCGCCTTGTACACTGACCTCTACACCCGCCTTGTACACTGACCTCTACACCCGCCTTGTACACTGACCTCTACACCCGCCTTGTACACTGACCTCTACACCTGCCTTGTACACTGATCTCTACACCTGCCTTGTACACTGACCTCTACACCCGCCTTGTACACTGACCTCTACACCTCCCCCCCGGGTGCCTCTACACACCTTGAGGCAACATAATGATGGTAGAGTAGGAAGGATGACATACACTACACTTAGAAATATTCAACATTTAGGAAAGAAATTCTAAGTTTGTTATATTAACTAAACTAACCTAACCAAACCTAACCTAACCTAACCTAACCTAACCTAACCTAAACTAAACTAAACTAAACTAACCTAACCTAACCTAACCTAACCAAACCTAACTTTACACCCATGAGTTGAAGTTTATTCTCGGGTCAAAATGAATGAGTCTCTTGGCCCCAGCACCTTTATGGCTGTTTATTACTGAATAATTTATTACCTTTGTGAAATCCGCATTAAAGTGGTGTTCACCTCTAGGAGTGACCTCGAGGCCTTAACTCTCACCTGTCTTGAATATTCCATCATAACAATTAACTTCACCTGGACGTCTGTTAGGTGAGTTTATCTGTACCTAAGAACCCAAGTTTTAAACGATTTTTTTTGTATGGGTCGCCCTACTAAAGCCCCTTATCGTCCTGCTATGACCTGTGACCCCAATTAGAGAAAATCTTATTCGCTTCTACACCACCTGACGCCGTGACGCTCGACCGAGATACTGTACATAATTACTTACTTACTACTACTCTTTATTGTGCTACTGTGGGCCATTCAGGTGAAATTTTGCACCTATATGAACCTATATGGACTAGCTAGGTTAGGTTAGGTTAGGTCAGATCAGGTCAGGTCAGGTCAGGTTAGGTTCTCTGAGTGTAATATTTCTCCTTAAATTATAACAATAAACAACTTAACTTAAAAACTTTGTATGATATTTCAGAAACGAATAATGTATGTTGTAAGTGTATGATACAGTATGATAGAAGTATGTTAGGAGTGTATGATACAGAGAGGAAGTATAATAGCATGATGGTATAACTGTATCATGAAGGATGTATAACGCAGGGCATGATGGGATATACGAGTATGATAGGAGTCACATGATATTACTGTATGGTGAAGTATTATGATAAGAAAGTATGATTATAATGTTAAAATGAGTTAAATTAAATATTCTAATTTTTACCAAGAAAATAACAACAACAAAGGCAATAAAATCAACAACAACAACAACAACTTACATCCACAACTCACAACCAAACAAAATATTCCTACACGAGATTCTAATAGTTTACAATTTTGTTATTATATACTGTATCAATAATAATAATTCACCCTCGTCTATCAACCTGTTTGCTGAGCTCCTGACCTTCACGCCATCCACACCACAACGCAACACTCAACACCACTAACCTAACCTGGATATAACTCAAGATGATAATCGACTTAACTATGATATTAATTCTAGCTTCTGTTAACGCGATACGGATGGAAGTTTCTCCCTGGTGTTGGTAAGGTTAATCTGAGCGTATGGTTATTCTGATGGTATGGTTAATCTGAGCGTAAGGTTAATCTGATGGTATGGTTAATCTGAGCGTAAGGTTATTCTTGATGGTAAGGTTAATCTGAGGTTAGGTTAATCTGATGGTATGGTTAATCTGAGCGTAAGGTTATTCTTGATGGTAAGGTTAATCTGAGGTTAGGTTAATCTGACGGTAAGGTTAATCTGAGCGTAAGGTTAATTTCAAGAAGGATAAAACTATAATCCTCAAAGGGTTAATCTATAATTACCAAAGGTTTAAACTAAAATTATCAAAGGTTTAAACTAAAATTATCAAAGGTTTAAACTATCACCCTCAAAAGTATTAACCATCTAGCGCTAAACTTTCATCACCAAAGACTCACTCTATAACCCTAGAACAATTCAATAATCGCCTTCATCAACATTAATAGTCTCAGGAAACAAATTATACCAGAAGAGGCGTTTTGCAAGACACAGGAGCGAGCATCTTGCAAGAGAGAGAATCGATACGCTTTTATTTTCACCATTAGCTGTCATAAAATATCTTCCATACATGATCATTCATTCTCAGGTTTTACCAACGCTCTATATGGTACCGTCAAACCTCTTTTTATATTTTACAACACTAGCATAGGTATTTTGACTATATATTTCTTAAAGTATTCGCCTGGGTTCATTTTATAATAGTCTTTACAGTAATACCTAGTTTATCTTACATTTAATTATCTTACATATGACTACTGAAACTCACTCCAATTATTATTACATTCTGGTTGGGTTGGGTTTGGTTGGGTTGGGTTGGGTTGGGTTGGGTTGGGTTTGGTTTGGTTTGGTTGGGTTGGGTTCGGTTGGGTTGGGTTGGGTTCGGTTGGGTTCGGTTGGGTTGGGTTCGACTCCTTAACGTAATCGAAATGTTAATCTGTACGTGACGGCATCGCTAGGTAAACAAAAACTCTCGATGGATGGATGGATGGATGGATGGGTGGATGGATGGATGGATGGATGGATGGATGGACAATATAACACAGATAAGTCTACAGTAACACAAGAGACGTCACTGATAAACTAAGATATGACGCCTTGGTCTTGTGATTACCTGGTCAAGTCAATAGTTAGCTAGATGAGTTTTTTGTCACATTCTTCTTCTATTCTTCTACTTCCTCTATTCTTCTATTCTTGTTCTATTCTTTCTTATTCTTCTTCTCTATCAT
Source organism: Homarus gammarus (assembly GCA_958450375.1). Lineage (NCBI taxonomy): Eukaryota > Metazoa > Arthropoda > Malacostraca > Decapoda > Nephropidae > Homarus > Homarus gammarus. The sequence goes on from CAUDMG010003340.1 coordinate 34,647, forward strand.
TATTATTATTGTTGTTGTTGTTTTGTGTTTGTGTGTGAGAGAGAGAGAGAGAGAGAGAGAGAGAGAGAGAGAGAGAGAGAGAGAGAGAGAGAGAGAGAGAGACTCAGTATGGTATCGAACTCTAAGGATACAAGTCACTGTACTCAATGGTTTAAGTCATCGTACTCAAGGGTTTAAGTCATCATACTCAAGGGTTTAAGTCATCGTACTCAAGGGGTTTAAGTCATCGTACTCAAGGGTTTAAGTCATCGTATTCAAGGTGTTTAAGTCATCGTACTCAAGGTGTTTAAGTCATCGTACTCAAGGGTTTAAGTCATCATACTCAAGGGTTTAAGTCATCGTACTCAAGGTGTT
>CAUDMG010003340.1:40000-102500 GCA_958450375.1 Homarus gammarus
GTGTGTGTGTGTGTGTATGTTGACCGAGACAGGTGAGGGAGAAAAAGGGGGAAGGAATTAAAACAGTAAATTACCACAAGCTTTTTTCTTCCAGGAGCAGCGAAAAAAAAATCCCGAATTACAGTAAAAAGTAATATTATAATTGATCAGGTGAGCGACAGGTGTGTACTGATTAATTAACACAGGTACTCATTTACAGCTAGGTGAACTGGGAGAACACGGGGATCTAACCACCAACCCCTAGGAAAAGAGGCGAGTACTGTATCCCTTCGACCACTCCAAAAATCAAGTTAGAATTGGTTAGGTTAGGTTGGGTTAGGTTAGGTGTACCTCGAATAGTGTTCAGATGAGAGACTCAGAGGAAGTATTCAGTATTTACCTTCAACACAACTTAATAAAAATAATATGACTAGATTAACGATAAGACATTGTATGATTGTCGTTGAAGATTTATTCTCATTATTGATATTCCTTTAATATTCTTGAATTATGTTGATAGAGATATTTGTTTTGACGTTGTAAGGCATATATGTAATAATAATAATAATAATAATAATAATAATAATAATAATAATAATAATAATAATAAAAATAACAATAATAATAATAATAATAATAATAATAATAATAATAATAATAATAATAATAATAATAATAATAATAATAATAATAATAACAATAATAATAATAATAATAACACCAACAATACTACTAAAGACTCAGCCAGCCGTGCACTGTTATATACAAGTTAAGAGGATAATTTATCAAGGCTGCCCTGACCTGACATAGTCCATCACTAATACCAGACATCCTGTACGTCACTCTGTATTTATTGCTCATACACACACACACACACACACACACACACACACACACACACACATACACTATTATAACACTGGATAGGTTCAGGTACACTATATAGTAAGGTGAGTGTCAGGTGTCAAGTGTCAGGTGTGTGTGTGTGTGTGTGTGTGTGTGTGTGTGTGTGTGTAATTAACCCATAAAAAACTACCCAAGGGCGATTTTCAATATAGAATTAAACGCAAACACATAATGTTAAAGGCAGAACAATATACAACTTAACAAGAGTAATCACATATCTATCTCGACCACAAATTCTTAATATAATTTTCAAGCATTAATTCGCTGAAGAATGATTTATCAACACCAGAGATCTCACACAGTTGACATTAATATAACCCGGTTTTAAAAATGTTTATTTATAAGCTACCACAGCCTTGCCCTCCCATCTCCCCCCTCCACCCACCCCAGGACCAACCCCCGAACCCCGAACCCCGAACCAGACCCAAAATATCATATAATTATCGTGGTTTGGGTTGGGTTAGGTTAGGTTGGGTTGGGTTAGGGTTAGGTTAGGTTAGGTTGGGTTAGGTTAGGTTGGGTTAGGTTAGGTTAGGTTGGGTTGGGTTAGGTTAGGTTAGGTTAGGTTGGGTTAGGTTAGGTTCGGTTAGGTTAGGTTAGGTTAGGTTCGGTTGGGTTAGGTTAGGTTAGGTTATGTTAGGTTAGGTTAGGTAGGGTTGGGTTAGGTTAGGTTAGGTTGGGTTGGGTTAGGTTAGGTGAGGCAAAAACTGTGTTAAGCTACGTTAGGTTAAAAGGTTAGATTAGGTTAGGTTAGGTTAGGTTAGGTTAGGTTAGGTTAGATTAGGTTGGATTGAACTGCATTGGGTTGGATTAGGTTGAGTTAAGATTAGAATACCAGTTCGGGGTTAATGATTCCTTTTATGAATACTACCAGATCACCCCTTACTCCCCCCCTACCCCTCCCCCCCCTTTGCCCCCTTACTCTCACACTTACATCAGAAAAAAATAAGTAACGTAATCCAGAAGAAAAATAATCTCACACATTGTAATGAAAAGGTCGGGTGGTCGAGGCTATCTGTGTCTCGGGGGGAGGGGGGAGGGGAAGGGGCAGGGGGGAGGAGGGGAAGAGGTGGAGTAGGGGGAGGGGGTGAAGGTGGGTGGGGAACTGACTCACCCCCCCCCCCCCATCACCCTACCACCTCCCAGCCTGATCAGACTCGATAGTGACTTTTATACTCGGCTACCTCACTCATCTGGGTGGAGGGGGGTGGGGGGTAGCTGACTCACAGGGGGAGGGTAGTTGACTCACAGGGGGGTAGCTGACTCACAGGGGGAGGGTAGTTGACTCACAGGGGGGTAGCTGACTCACAGGGGGAGGGTAGTTGACTCACAGGGGGAGGGTAGTTGACTCGCAGGGGGGGGGGGTAGTTGACTCACAGGGGGGTAGCTGACTCACAGATTGGGGGGTAGCTGACTCACAAGGGGAGGCTGACTCACTGATTAATAAAGTGAGTCACGTGAAAAAAAAACAACCAAACCAAAAAATAAACAACTATTTTATTATCATTAATTCAATCAATCAATTAATTAAACAGTCAATCAATCAGGTATTATTTAATTGACAAATCAGCTAATCTATCCACCTCTATCTATATATCTATCTATCTATCCATCTATCTATCTATTAAGTATATATGAGGGAGGTGGAAGAGGAGGGGAAGGGAAGGGAAGAGGAGGAGAAGCAAGGAGAAAGAAATAGGAGTTGGAAGGAAGAAAAAAGAGAAAGAAAGAAGGAAAAAATAAGAAAAGAAAGGAGGGAAGGAGGGAAGGAGGGAAGGAGGGAAGGAGGGAAGGAGGGAAGGAGGAGAGAGACTTTTTGAGATAAAATCTTTACACTGAGATAACGAACCGGTTGTCAAGCCACGAGACACTTTAAGAATCACACTCAGTTTTCTTCCTCTCTTTTCGCCCTAATGAGACGGTGTGTGTGTGTGTGTGTGTGTGTGTGTGTGTGTGTGTGTGTGTGTGTGTGTCGCCGTCAGAATTTCAAGAAGAGTAAAAGGTAAAAATGACAGGTATATTTCTCCAGGTATATCGCATTTTTTTTTTACCTTCTTGTATACAGAATATATTCCACACACACACACACACACACACACACACACACACACACACACACTTCTAACCCTTTCCCTTCCACATGCAAACATCCCTCTCCCCTCCCTTACCCCCTCCCCTACCCCTCAAACCCCCTCCCCTACCCCAAAACACATCCCCTCCCCTCCCCACTCTTCAAAACCACTACACCACATCAAATTGTACCTAATATTTCTCCCTCACCATTTAAGATAAGGGATCCATCATTGACAATATATTACGACTGAGATAAACATCAAAGCACCTGAGAATATCAATCTATGTGTTCCCAGGGTCCAAATTCACCTCACCGCCGGGCTTATGGATCACTGTTCTTATACGGTATTGGACGGGAGAGCTAGACCTCCCCCCAACCCACTCACGAGACCTGCTGCTGCTGCCTATGTACCTGTGACTCACTGTGTGTTGTGGTGAGGAGAGGGGGAAGGGATAAGGGTGGTGGGGGAGGGGGTGAGAGAGGGAAGAGAGGGGGGGGGGGGAAGATGAGGGAAGAAGAGGAGGAGGATGAGAGAGAAGAGGAGGACAAGGTTATTGAATCAGGGCTAACAAGGTCTAGTGGACTGGTTAGGTTTGGTTAAGTGAGTAGTGGGTGAGGTTGAGTGGATGGTTCGGTTGAGTGGGTGAGGTTGGATGAATGGCTTGGTTAAAATATTCCATTCAGGATCAAACAGGTTATTTTGGATGGTTTAATGAAGTGGGTGGATGGTTGGTTGGTTGATTGGATGGTTGGTTGGTTGGTTGGTTGATTCGTTAGTAATGCCAGTAGTGGTAGTAGTAGTAGTAGTAATGTACGTGGGTGGTGGTAGAGGAGTGGTAGAGGGGTGGTAGTGGGTGGTACAGGGTGGTAGCGGGTGGTAGTGGGTGGTCGTGGGTGGTGGAGAGTGGTAGTGGGTGGTCGTGGGTGGTGGAGAGTGGTGGAGGGTGGTAGAGGGTGGTAGTGGGTGGTAGAGGGTGGTGGTGGTGGAGAGAGATAGGCCAGTCCGCCCTCGGCACAAACGACCTCTGGGACACGTGTCAATGTCAAGACGTCATGAGGTGCTGACAGTCAGCTGACAGGTGGAGGGGGGGGGGGTGGGGGGGGGGCGGACGTCATCAAGTGGACCACTGGCCACCTGATTCACGGGGCTCACCAAAACTCACCAATCATTCGGCGGAACCAACGACCCTGGCCACAACGACCACCTGGCCACAACGACCACCTGCTTACGCCCAATCGCCCTTCAACTACCCACACTAATCCACAACAACCCACACCCGACAGCCTGCCCACACCCGACAACCTGCCCACACCCGACAGCCTGCCCACACCCGACAGCCTACCCACACCCGACAACCTGCCCACACCCGACAGCCTGCCCACACCCGACAACCTGCCCACACCCGACAACCTGCCCACACCCGACAGCCTGCCCACACCCGACAGCTTACACAAGGCACACCGCCGTGATGGAAGGCTGTACAATTACCATAATGGCGCCATAACAGACTCGACTGACCAATAACAACAACAAAGAGAAAAAGTGTGTGACCTCGGCCCTCATGTTGCGGCTAACGACCACACCGGACATAACGACCACACCGGACATAACGACCACACCGGACATAACGACCACACCGGACATAACGACCACACGGCACATAACGACCACACCGTACAAAACGACCACACCACACATAACGACCACACCGCACATAACGACCACACCGGACATAACGACCACACCGGACATAACGACCACACTGCACATAACGACCACACCGGACATAACGACCACACCGAACATAACGACCACACCGCACATAACGACCACACCACATATAACAACGACACCGCACATAACGACCACACCACACATAACGACCACACTGCACATAACGACCACACCACATATAACAACGACACCACACATAGCGACCACACCGCACATAACGACCACACCACACATAACGACCACACCACACATAACGACCACACCGGACATAACGACCACACTGCACATAACGACCACACCGGACATAACGACCACACCACACATAACGACCACACCGCACATAACGACCACACCACATATAACAACGACACCACACATAACGACCACACCACATATAACAACGACACCACACATAACGACCACACCACTCATAACGACCACACCACACATAACGACCACACCACACATAACGACCACACCACACATAACGAACAATCTGATGCATGTTTGTTTATCCTGTGCATGACTGTAATTCCAATCGCTCAGGTTTGGGTGTTCTGTTGCATGGTGGAAATCCAACGACGTGATCAGTGGTCTGTGCATGACTAGGCTCAACGCATGTTCACTGATCTGCGCATGACTAACATTAAATTATGTTGATTATCCTGTGCATGACAAGAGTTGAACACATGGTGGGTGTTCTGTCCATGCGAGAAATCCAACGCATGTTGATTATCATTCTCACAGCATGTAAGACGTCCCTGTGCATGCCAATTGTCATCTCAGTGCGCACTGGCTGTGTGACGCATGTTCTTGAAGATACAAGTGGCATGCGTATCTATGTGTCATGCGTATCTATGTGCGTCATGCGTATCTATGTGCGTCATGCGTTCTTTGGTAACCTTGGAGAGATGCATGATTACTGGGGTACAGAGCCATGTCCCCCACCCCCTCCCCCCCTTTATTGTGTGCTGCTGGCGGAGTCTCTCTACCGCCCACACTGTCTCTCTACCGCCCACATATACACCACTAACCTAACCTAACCTAACCCAACCCAACTTAACCCCCACAACATAACCCTGACCAAACACGTAGTCTTAACATACAAAAAAAAAAAATCCAGTCCGGTTACGGGTTTGGGGTCCCTGGTGGTGTTGTTCTTGGCGCGGACAGAAGGTGTTAGAGACGATAGGAAGACGAAGGAGTTAGCGATAATGACTTGACACAGGTAAATTAATTAAGAGCAATGATGAACCGATCCACCTGCCCCCGTGTAGTCGAACATGGAGAGCCGAGTGAGGTGAATATTTGTCAGTGAAGTGTATGTATGTATGTATGTATGTATAAGTACACATGTATACCTCTAAACACTCACAGTATAACAGAGTAAAGTAGTTACCCTCTCGCCCCCAGGTTTAGAAATATACTAACAAAAATAACCAGACTGCCGATACACACACTCTCCTTCTCTACGCCTTCTCCAGTGTTTTGTTTTAGGTGCTTAAGCTACCAGGGTTATGAAGCACCGTTCAATGGGTCTTAATTTCAACAAAAAACAATTAAAAACAAATATAATAGAATTACCTCCATTACACTCTCACTACATAACAATTACTGAACATAGACTGTATAATATAATTTGTTAATGAGTTAATATATTGCTCAGTTAAATACCCAGTCATCACATGGCAATTACTGCACCTGTACAGTATTATAAATGTGCATCTGTACCTGTATTTATATAGCTGAATAAAGGCAGGATACATGTACATATTGCTCACCGTCTCTCAGTCAACACAACACCAATCACGTAACAATACTCGTAAACTAGACGATCACGTAGAGTTGGTGAGGCGAGGCTCTCCATGGCTCCACCGTCTAAGAATTCCGTGTGTTCAAATATTGTTGTTCTTTTACCTCTACCGGGGACAGAGAATCTCGTCTAGTTAGGTTACAGTCTTGGGACAATGTTAGCGACATTAAGACGTGTCGTAGGTGAGGTAAACACGCTACAAGTCTTTATACATCACCAGTTACGAGGAGAAATTAACGTACTAAAACTTTTCGTGGATTCTTGTCCAGACGTTCCGTGACGACAGGTGAATGTGTGTGTTTATATATATACCTGTTGCCTCCCTCCCCCGCATGTTCTGCCTATAAACCTCTTATGTACACTTATTGCCATAAAGGGAAACACATGAGGCTATTCCTATGCCGAACACAGTCGAGCACATCGCCTACCGACAAGCTGCGTGATGGGTATCGGACGGGGCGGTGTGTGTGTGTGTGTGGGTGGGGGACTTTTAGTAAACAAACTGAAGCTCGTTTTCTGTGGCTCACTTACTGGACAAGGGTACAGTGGAATGGGTTGACTTCTCTATTAATGACTCCTCCCGCGAGCCTTGGGGAGTTGGTGGGTAGTCGAGGCTGTAAAATGAAAGGAATTCTCAGCTTGATTTCAGTTTGTGTGTTAGGTCAGTCACTGGTAACTTCTGTAGAGTGAATCTGGGAGGGAGAGAGAGAGAGAGAGAGAGAGAGAGAGAGAGAGAGAGAGAGAGAGAGAGAGAGAGAGAGAGAGGCATATCACTGACAATGAATCACTCAGTCAATCAATAACCTCCCGCATCCTTGCCAAGATAAACCCCGACCTGGGATACATTAAGGAAGAAATATTACTCTCAGAACATACTGGAATAATTTCTTTGGGTGAGGTAGGTGGGGGGTGAGGTAGGTGGGGGGGTTGAGGTAGGTGGGCGAGAGGGGGAAACAGATGGGGGGGGAGAGGGGGGAGGACGACGGGAGTGTCTTAGAGAAGTTTTAAGATTACCCTCAAATTATGCAAACACGGCCTGAACACGACCCTCGGGAGCTGCAGGAGGCTCCCGGGGGCATGACAGTGCTGTACGCCACCGGACAATAAGGCCAAGATTACTTTCACACACTAGGGGTAAAGTCGACCCTCTCGCTCACCACAAATCTGTAGCATATTTGTCGACGTTGTCCGCATATTGATGAAGTTATAATGAAGACATTACTGAGCACCCGTGGCCCTTCGTCTCTCTCCCCCTCCCCCCTCCTTATCCTTCCACCTCCCCCCCTCCCCTCCTTCCCCCTAACCTACCCCAACCATCTCCTGTAACTCCTATGTTTCTCTCCCTCTCCACCTTCACCACCACCTACAACACTACCTTCTCCCCCTCCCTCATCACCTCCACCACCACCATTACCCCCTCCCTCCCCCACTATCCCCACCACCTACATTTAAACACCCACACACCCTCTACCCCTACTTATTACTCCCCCCCCCCCTGCACCCACACCTCCAGCCTTCACCCCCTCCCACAAGTTCCTTCTTCAGGTACAGATAGATAGATAGATAGATACGACCATAATTACTTCCCACCAGACAGGCACACACACACACACACACACACACACACACACACGCACACGGCACTGACCGCTCTACACAGGTGACCCCGAAGCGTGAGTACAGACAAGTCGTGGCTAATCAAACACAGGTAAAAAAAACAGACGATAAAGGTCAGGTCAGGTCAGGTCAGGTTAAGTTATAAACAGTACTCGTTATCGTGGACGCTTGAACCAATACGATACATGTGACGGTTTCCTAAAGGATCGTAAGTGTTAATATTTACCAGGTATTTAACTTAAGTTGGTTAGTTGATTACGTCTGAGAATTCCATTTAAGGGGATTTATTATCGTAGGACAAATTATCTATCTATCTATCTATCGATCAATCTATCTATCTATGAATTTTATTTGTTTGTTCGTTTATTTATTTGTTTATTTATTTAAGCTAGAGGAGGGGTCAATTAGATGGGTTCTGACATCACTTAATTAGGGGGAAGTTAGAAGCGATCTCTCTCTCTCTCTCTCTCTCTCTCTCTCTCTCTCTCTCTCTCATCTGTTAATATATTACCATAGGCACCTGAGAGAGGTCTAGTTTAGCTCAAGTCAGTCACTCTCACAACACCATTTACGGGAACAAATTATCGTGTGAAGCTTTCTGTATTTGGGTGGTGGTGGGTGGTGGTAGGTGGTGGGGGGTGTGGTGGTGGCGCCTCCTTCACGAGCAACACAGGGGGGCGTCTCTCAAGCGGTGAGTTACTGGTAATACCGTGTGATCTCTTGCTCCTGAGGGCGCTAACGGCGGCTCTGGTAAAGGCTACTCGACTCACGAACTATCACTACAACACCGTCCATTATTATAAACAAGAGCGGGGCAGTTGATGACCCCCGTGCGTGCAGCGGTAGAGCACACGAACGACATAAATCTGACTCCCTCACGACGCGTTCTGTCTGACACTGTCTTAAACACCTGCTGCTCCTCGGAAATAATAATAATAATAATAATGATAATAATAGTAATAATAGTATAAATAATAAGGTCAGATATTATGCTGAAAAAATAATCACAGGGCAACAGAATTAATGATTGTGTGGCCTAGGAAAAAAAAAATTCTAAATCCTTAAAAAAAAAAAACATTGAATTCAAGATCAATACAATTTTGACTTCAGAGGTTAAAAAATAATAAATCTGAAGAAAAAAACAATTTTGATTTAGAATTTGAAAGGGAAGACAACACGAGAGGACGGCGACAGGTAAGAGAGAACAAGGATGCGGGTCACGTCCAGGTAAGGGGTGAGGAAGGGGGGGGGGAGTCCAGGTAAAGAGGGGAGGGGGACGTCCAAGTAAGGGGTGAGGAGGGGGGGGGGGAAGTCCAGGTAAAGAGGGGAGGGGGACGTCCAAGTAAGGGGTGAGGAGGGGGAGGAATCCAGGTAAGGTGGGTGGGGGGTCGAGGAGGAGCCGTCCAGGTAAAGGGGGAAGAGGGAGGGGGGGGGGGGATGTGGAGGGGGGCGTCCAGGTAACTACTATCTCGGGCCTCGACGGTAAAACACAAACACACACAATAACTATCTTCTCTCACCTCCTGTTTGAGAACTCGAGAGGTGTGTCTTGTTTACGACGCATGACCGCGGGTTCTAGGGGGAAGGGGAGGGGGAAGGGGTAGGGGGAAGGGAGATGGAGGGTGAAGAGGGGTAGGAGGAGGGTATGAGGGGTAGAAGAGAGAGAGAGGAGTTACAGCCCCGGTAATATAATGTATTTCAACCCGCTTATAAATTATGCATGTCGATCACCCAAATCTGCCATGCAAAACACCCAACTAGACTTGCCTTTATCTACCTCCGGGTTGAGAGGCACAGCGGCGGAAAACTACACCTTTATATGTCTTACTCAACCCTGAAATACGACACGGACCTCAAGACGAGAAGATAATAACAGAGATGCATCGTCATTACACACACACAACAACTGCAGGATTCTACTGTTTAAGAAAAAGAAATAATAATGATACCTGTAAAACTGTATGTAAATTAGTCTGTAAAGGTACTGATCTGTGGCGTGGAAAAGCTCGTTCTACCTCCCCCTCCATCGTGGTTACTGTGGTTGTTGTGGTAGTTACAGGGAGTAAATAAGTAATATTATTATTATATTTTTTTTTTTTTTTTTTTTTAAGGCTTGAGACGGAACTAGTGGTGGTGGTGTTGTTCGGAGACTCGCTCGTTCGTTCCCTGGAGTTGACTCACTATCAGGAGTTGTTTGTTTGGTGATGATGATGATGATGATGATGATGATGATGATGATGATGATGATGATAGTCAATACACCTCATCACATTTTAGAAAACAGACCAAACCCACATTTGTGTTTTGTCTCTCACCTCCCAGTCTTGTCTCTCACCTCCCAGTCTTGTCTCTCACCTCCCAGTCTTGTCTCTCACCTCCCAGTCTTGTCTCTCACCTCTCAGTCTTGTCTCTCACCTCCCAGTCTTGTCTCTCACCTCCCAGTCTTGTCTCTCACCTGTTTCTACACAAATTACTTGATACTTAACACCTGTCAATATTATCCCAGTAAATATGTGTATCAGTGTCGAAGTTTTTTTGAATAGGATGTTGGCTGTCAGGTCTGTGTGTGTGTGTGTGTGTGTGTGTGTGTGTGGGCGGGTGATCTCATGGCCACACAGTGATCAATTTGCCGACGCTGTGTGCAACCTGATTTGATTATGATTGCAATATTTCTGCTTATGGCCGCAGTCCCTGATCACATAAGGCACTTCATTGATTGTTGTACACGAGTGAGATTGTTTTCATTCACGTCAATATAGAGAGCCGCCAGAGCCTAGAATGAAAGACTCTTGAGGATTGATTCTTTAAAAGGTTCACCCGCAACAATTCACTCTATGACTTGAGGTAAGAGAACACCCCCTCTGGCTCACACCTTTATAAGCACATGCAACAAACAGTAATTTATTCATATCAGTTAAAGAACACCACTAAGACTTCCCCCTCCCCCCCCCTTCCCCTCCCCTCCTCCCTGACCCTCCCGACCCCCCCTACCCCCACACACCTTGACTTGATATAGATTCTCATAGGATTGTAGAGTATCTCGTAAACCCCCTTCCTCCTCTCCCCTCTCCCCCACCCCTCCTTGGAGATAAGTGACCACACCAACTAGTTCATTCTAACTCACAGCACTAGGCGTTCATGGTTGCATTCTTAATCCCAACTAAACCCGTTTGTTTATTTACATATTGGGGAAGAAGAAAAAATTTACGGATAATTCTTTCTATCGTCAAGACCATTTACGGATAATAATTCATCTCTCTATTTACCGAATATAAGAGAAGACTTTTGATACAGGTTTAAATCGTGTGAGTAAACCTAACCGAACCTAACCTAACCTAAGCTAACCTAACCTAACCTAACCTAACCTAACCTAACCTAACCTAACCTAACCTAACCTAACCTAACCTAAGCTAACCTTAATTAATCAGAGGTTGATGGATGTACCTGGATGACCCACTTGATAATAAAGCTACCATAGAGGTGTTCAATGTACCTGTGTTGATGGTTCTCAGGTAAAGGTGTGAATAGGACTTATTAATTACCTGTATTTTCCCCCATCATTTACCTCCGTTCAGTATGTTTGTGTGTCGTTGGTCTAGCGGAGGTCACACACACACACACACACACACACACACACCATTGTTTACGTGGCGGGGAAAATCTGCATGAATTAGTCTGTCTGAATGAAAATCTTATGTCTAATTTCTTTACGACTTCTAGCGAGGAGTAACAGGGTATTTCAATAGACAGTGAACTCAATAGACAGTGATCCCAATAGACAGTGATCCCAATAGACAGTGAACTCAATAGACAGTGAATAATCTCTCCCCTAGAATGGATAACAGGTACACGTAATCACACAACAGGTGGAAGGCGCCATTTTGCACACCTGGTGAGTGTGAGTTAGGAAATACTCCCAGGTAGTAACTAATGAATCCACCTGCCTCGCTCCACCGCCCACCTCCACGATAAATTAAATATACTAATGTTATTTTTTTACACTGTCTTAAGGATTTATTATAGTAAATTAGTAAAAAAAAAACAATTAGACAATATATTATTTACGTTCTGTTGATAAAAGACCTTTATTAATTTACAATGATGTGAGATAATTGTAAAAATGCAGTGAATGAAAGTATAATGTGTAAATTTATGGCTGGATATAATGATGATGTGTACATACAACCAAACAATAAACAAACAAATATAAACAAACAACCAAACATACAAACAAATACAAACAAACAAACATACAAACAAATACAAACAAACTCCTCTGATTTTACCTGACACTCACAATCAACAAATAAACACAGTACATAAAAGGATCAACTTAACATCACCTGTAATTTAATCAAGAAAAATTATAGCTGTCAGCCTTAACATTATCGAATCTGTGAAGTTTTCTCAGTCAGGGTGATGTGGGGAGGGGTAACGGGGAGAGGCAGCGGGGAGAGGCAGCGGGGAGAGGTAATGGGGAGGGGTAGTGGGGAGGGGTAGTGGGGAGGGGTAGTGGGGAGAGGTAGTAGGGGGAGGTAGTGGGGAGAGGTAATGGGGAGGGGTATGGGGAGGGGTAGTGGGGAGAGGTAAGAGAGGTAGTGGGGAGAGGCAAGGAAGGTAGCGGGGAGAGGCAAGAGAGGTAGCGGGGAGAAGCATAAGAGGTAGCAGGGAAGGGTAGCGGGGGAGAGGCAGGAGAGGTCAGGCAAGGCAAACAATGCTATAACTCACGTCAACTCTCTCTAAACATCACTAATTATCAATAAACGGAGGTGAGGGGGGGTAGGGGAAGGAGGGGAGGGAGGGGGGAGGGGGGTAAGGGGGAGGGAGAGGGGAGGGGAGGGTAAGGGGGGAGGGAGAGGGAGAAGGAGGAGGGAAGTTAATCCAACCTTTTTCTTTTTTTTCTAATCATCCTCTTCCTCCTCCTTCAGGTAAGAGTCCATCAATTTAGGCACGAACTCCGCCATCAGGAGAGGGACGGCGTCGGCTACCTGAGTTTACGATACCGCCGAGAGACACGCAGACGTCCAGCCGCCAAGACCTCACGAGCCTTTGATGGACTGCTTATGTCTGTCTCTCCCTCCTCCTCCGTCCCTCTCTCCTTCCCTATCTCTCCCTCCTCCTCTATCCTTCCCTGTCTCTCCCTCCTCCTCCCTCTCTCCCTCCTCCCTACCTGTCTTCTCTAACTCAGGTGTGTTGCCCTCGTTAACTCAGGTAAATAACATCGACTTGTTAAAAGGTCCTTCAAGATGCTAGAGGAAATATTTCATCTTTTTGAGGAGCTTACCCCCCCCCCCCCCACCTCCCTCCCAGGTGTACAGGCCGGGGGTAATTAAATCAATAAATCGATCACTAATTACCTAATTGACTCGTTAATCACCAAGAGTAAACAACAACTTTAAGGAGGATGATGAGAGGCAACAAAACACTACGTCTTTACAAGGCAGGTGGAGGAGAGCCAGGTGAAGGAGAGCCAGGTGGACAACTGACCTGACACCTACGGTACACACACAGATTAAACGTTACGGATTATTAGTTGGGGAATGCTACCTGAGAGAGGCCAGAGGGGTACCTGTCGGCCCTGCCAACCGTAAATCCAAGAAGTAATTAAATGTACGGCAGGGGAGCAATTATGAGTGAATATTAGAACCGTGTTGAATAGAAATGGCGTGGAAAGGGGCAGAGGTCATGCAGTAATGAGGGACTTACGAGGTTGATGAATTGTACACGAGTTTTGGGGCTGCTTGAAGTTACGACCATTTCGTCTCCTCACTTTTCTTTAGATTTTCCGAATAAACCAACACTTTTTTTTTTTTCTCTATTTTAAGAACATTGAAGGTCGAGAGGGGAAACATTTTGTTGTTTGTGATGGAGCATTTCACCGTCTTAAACATACAATAATTTTCTTTATTTTTTCTTTAAAGATATACGAATATTGTCATCTTTTTTTTTCTTTTTTTTCTGAAGCTCGAAATTGAAACGTTTACCCTTTTTTATACTAAACGAGTTAGTTCATTTAATACGACCATTCCTCAAGTAAAAAACGAGAAGGATTACTGCATTAATCTTCAACCGTTTAGCAATAAATAAATAAATAAATAACGAAACATCTTAACAACACGAGCTAACTTAATCCATGACCAAATACCAATTAACTCATCACTAACAACAGGCAATAGTTAAATCACCTCATAAATCAGCCCTCATAAGCCCCCTATAGTCCGGCCCTGATGTACTCACACAGTCCGCCTCTTGCTTACCTCCCCGGGGCTAATCCTGTATAAGCCGGTGCAATAGTTCGCCGGATAAGCTATAATATGTTATAAATCGTCCGGTTAGTTCAATCCTCAACCGGCCCTACAGGACAGTAGCTAGTCGGGCGAGAAGACGGAGGCGTGCAGGTGGATTAAGCTCCTGTGTGGGTGTGTGTGGGTGTGGGTGTGGGTGGGTGTGGGTGTGTGTGTGTGTGTGTGTGTGTGTGTGGGTGTGGGTGTGTGGTGGGTGTGGGTGTGGGTGGGTGTGGGTGTGTGTGGGTGTGGGTGGATGGGTGTGTGTCGCCAGTCTCTCTCGACACAGGTAAGGAATATTAAAGGTACTGTAGGTGGTAAAGAGATAACAACCAGATCACAGCATTAACAGCGGTATGAGTAAATAAGCACAGCAGGAGGAGGAACGGTAAGACTACAGCAATACAGCATTAACAGCCAATAGTAACCTAACAGTTTCAATAGCAAAAGACCTGCGAACTTTAACAATGGTAGTACAGCAATTAACAGCATTATTAAAGTGTCAATATAAAAACAGCAACAGCAACACTCAGGTACACCTTACTAGCCTTACCTACACATCCCCTCACCCCTCAAGCACAGGTACACCCAGGTAGGCACTCACACACCGCTCCCCCCCCCACCAAGGTAAGTACCCCTCCTCCACACACACACGCACTAATGAAGTTGCGTGAGCCAATGTTTCCACACCTGTTTATCGTCTGTGCCCCTAATGACCTCCCGCACACATCCTCAGAATTATCTCAGATCACCTTCTTTATAGACGGTAATTATCATAAAGACTCTCGCTTCATTGTGTATTCCAGGGCCTTCACTCCATTAGCCCGCCGCCTCCCTCCCACCCCCTCAGCCCCTCCTTCAGTTAAAGCCATTGGTTGTACTGCAAATTGAATCCCTGTCCTGAGAGGTATGATGACCTAACCTAACCTAACCTAACCAAATCCTCGCTTACCTCCCCTTCTCCCACATGTCTGCCTCCCCCTCCCCCACCCACCCCTCCCACTAACATTAATATCGATTAAGAATAAAAGTGATTTATCGCTTCGCTGTAATTATCCGGTATCCACTGTTCAGTCGGAGTTCGGATCCTGAGTGTGTCGTAAAATAAGAACATTCCTCGTAACTACAAACGTAACTGATTTAAAAACATATCCAAAATGGCGTCCAAACTACACTACGACTTTACCCTGAATTAGATAATACCTTAAATGATCATATGGCTTATGTTAAGAATTTTAATTTTATCTTAAGTGTTTTGCCTTAATTCAAACCAGGTAGAGGAGTATTCTTTAAACATTTTTGCTTACGAGTAATATGTTTCGTCAGGATCTCTAAGAGGAACTGGAACACCGAGTCATTCACCTGGTCAATTTATTAGGCCATTTGTAATATATTATTTTTTTACATTGTCTCGTTCTCAATAAGTTCGAGTGTCTATGATTCATGAAGCAATTACGATATAGCGGGTTCGATTCTTTAATTGTTGTTGGCTGTTACTACCGACCCCCGACTCCGACCCCCGACTCTGGTTCCCGATTTAATTTAGTTTAGTGTCTCGGTTCAGGTCGGTCGGGTGTATCCTAACCTGTGTTTGTCGTAAGTGGTTATATCAACAGGAACACAACAGGTATAAGAAATGAACTTAACTTGAATGTACCTATAGTTTAAATGTGAAAATTTCTAAGATTAATTTAAGATGATTTACACCAATTTAAACCTAACTTAAACCTAACCTAACTTAAACCAATCCTAACCTAACCTAACCAAGTGACGGAGTGTGAACGTAAGAGTGAGTGACAGGGGAGAAGGGCGTAATCTAGTTGCGGCTCCTTCCACTTATCTCACACACACACACATACACACACACACACACACACACACACAGGTTGAGTTATGTTAATCAAAACCGATACGAAAAAGGAGTAGAATCTATGTGGATGGAGTTGATGAATTGTTCCGATTGATCGATCAACTGTGATGAATTGTGGGGCTGACGCTAACGATGTGATTGGCCGAAGGGGAGGAGGGTGGGTAGGGGTAAGGAGAGGGGAGGTGGGGAGGGGCAGGGAGAGAGGAGGGGGGGGTAGGGGTAGGGAGAGGGAAGGTGGGGAGGGGCAGGGAGACGGGAGGTGGGGAGGGGCAGTGAGAGGGGAGGTGGGGAGGGGCAGGGAGAGGGGAGGTGGGGAGGGGCAGGGAGAGGGGAGGTGGGGAGGGGCAGGGAGACGCAAATCAACAAAAACTGACATAAAACAAAACAACAACAAAAAATAAAACTTGTTTCGGTAAATCACTTAAAACAGGTTAATAATAATTCTTGCTAAAGGGTTAGATTAGGTCAACCAGGACAAATGATCGTTCGAGTTAATCATGAGAGAGAGAGAGAGAGAGAGAGAGAGAGAGAGAGAGATTAGGGATTAGACTATACCCGCGCGGAAGTTGGATTAGGGTGGGTAGGGTGGGTAGGTATGTATAGGGGGGGTGTGGGTGGGTGAGGGTGATGGTATCGTGAGTAGACTAATGGGTTTTGCCTAATCCTGGAAGCTAAATAATGGGTGATTTACGCCTGATTGGCAAAGATTGATGAATGGGTTAATTAGTTCACGGATAATCTGGTTATGATTGGTCGAATTAGAGGAAGAGTTGTCACCACCTTTATTACGGGTCCAGGTGATGAGAGAGAGAGAGAGAGAGAGAGAGAGAGAGAGACCTACCACTGAGGGGGTTATATCATTGTACTCAAGATTTTTAAGTACTCAAGAGGTTATTAAGGCCATGCAGGTAAGTACACACCTGTGCTGGGAGTTCATTAACCTGTACGATGAGGTAAGGACGTGTTTTCCTGAATAGACAGACCGTAAACCTGATAAACGTGTACAAATTAAAAAGGTAAAATGGAAAAGTGTGTAAGCTAAACTTCAAGCCTTCGGAGTAGAGTGCACACACACACACACACACACACACACAGACACACACACACACACACGCACTAGTCTACGAAAGGATTTAAATAACATTATATCAAATAGTCTTTATGATTGAGTTGTATAGAGGAGAGTTAGAATACCTGTCTTAATTACTAATACCTGTCAGGTGTGTGGCGTGGGAGTCTTAAGGTGATTTAACTCAGGTGTTCAATATGTCAAAACAGTTGGGATTTGTGTTATATAAAAGTTAGTAAAAAAAAAATACTTTATATATTTCTTAAGCAGGTATATTAATTAGCTAGTGTAGGTAATTAAAAATAGACTTAATGAAAGGTGATTAAATTCCTTGAGTACATTATTATTGAAGTCGAGGAATAACTCAATGTATTCAAAGGGTTAAGACCTCTTTCTCAAGGGCTTCAGCCATTGTACTCAAAGGGTTAACTCATCGTCTTCAAGGGGTTAAATCATCGTCCTTAAGGGGTTAACACACACAGTTTAATTAAGGCATCGTTTTAAAGGGGTTAACATCCGGTTTAATAAAGGTATGGCGTCGAATTAAAGGGGTTAAAGACCTTGGCCCTTGAGGTACATTAGTAATATATCAGAAAAACAGCACCGCCACCGCCACCACCAGCACCACCAGCACCACCACCACCACACAACCACTACCACCACCACCACTAGCACCATCGGGGTCATAATAACCATATATCATAAAGGTTCTATTATAGTTAAGTTATATAAGTATTATTACCATTACTACCACGATTACTACTGTCATTACTACTACTACTACTACTACTACTACTACTACTACTACTACTACTACTACTTCTACTACTATTACAACTAATAATAACAATAACAATACTAACAACACTAGCAAAAACAATAACAACAACAACACCAAATAATAATAATGAAGAGAATAAATGATAAAGAAGCCTTAAGCCACACACGGACACTCTATTAAAAAGATGAATACCTGAGAATTACTTAATAACAATACCTGGGGTCAAAAGGTCACTGAACACAGCAGGAACAGTAAGTTATGTTTCTCTCTCTCGTGTGTGTGTGTGTGTGTGTGTGTGTGTGTGTTCTCCTAAACTGGTTCTTCCTCTTCGGTAACTAAAGAAAGACGATCGCAATCACTTCATTCCCCGGTACATGGTTGTCATAAATGGCCTGAAATCCCTAACCATGTACCCTATTGTTGGTCTTAAATGAGGTCTGTCTGCTTCCTCTGTTGGCTCTCCCTGTCTGCTATATGTCTGCTTCCCTCTATGCTCTCCCTGTCTGCTATATGTCTGCTTGCATCTCTGTTCTCACCTGTCTAACTATTTTAATACGTCCAATTATGTTGATTAACCCCCACGCCTCCCTGCATGATGGTCTACCTGCTGTAATACGTCCAATCTGCTGACTACAATCCTCCCCTGCTTGATGCTGTACCTGCTGTAGCTAAATCCTCCTCACCTGCTCTCAGTTTCACCTGCTTTAAGACGTAAAGGTTGGGAATTAGTTTTTTCTCCCTGTTTATCTACACACACTCTCTCTCTCTCTCTCTCTCTCTCTCTCTCTCTCTCTCTCACCTCCTCCTCCTCATCGTTACGTGATCTTATAGACGATCCCTCAAGTCATTTTTTTTCAAGAGTTTCAATTATCTTTTTTCATTAATCTTTCAAGGGCTGCGGGAGGCGACCAGTGTGTGTGTGTGTGTGTGTTTCAAGTGTCTTGGTGCCAAATACGGTGAGTTTATTGGTCTGTCTCTGCCACACCCCCACCCCACCCCCCACCCCCTGCCCCCACCCCCACCAGAGTCTTTGGTACGAGTGGGTTCTTTAGTTAGTTCCGTTTCCCGATACTTTTTCGTCTCTCTATACTCTTGGGGGAGGGGGGCGATGGGGAGGGGGAATTGGAGGGGGGAGGGAAGGGGGAAGTGGGGGGTGTTTATGGTGTCCAGCCCCTGAGGAACTACCTGAAGCCACAGTGTTCACGCCATTCCTCAATGGTAAAAGGTCTTTGATTTATGAGTCTTTCTACCCCCTTACCTCTCCTCTCATACCCCTCTAGCACTTTTGTTACCTGTGTGTGTGTTTGGGGAAAGATGATTGACTTTTTCCGTGTGTTTGTATGAGTTTGTACACACACACACACACACACACACACACACACACACACACACACACGTTCATTGATACACACGGGTATAAACGGCCCACTAAACGCACGCTGATGACTTAAGCCTTAAAGGGAGTGGGGGAGGGGAGGGGAGGAGATTAACGGTGCTTATTTGCATATGAAAAACATAATTTAAATAACGAAGAAGAATATTATGAAAATTTACGATTCATGTGAAGACTGACATGTGGTCCCCTGACAGCTTAAAGACCCCAGGAGAAATAACTAAACAAGACACAAACTCCATTCACCTGTCAATACTGTGGGACCTGTGAGACTATGACGCCGAGTAACTGGTGGTTGAACATCTATACAGGTGTGTGTCTGGGTGATCATCTTATACGAGAATTATTACAGAATCAGTGGAGATATATTTTCAGAATCAGTTCAGGTGTGTAGGATAGCTCTCAGGTACAAGGGACAGGTTAATTAAGTCTCATTACTGTACATGAAGTATTTGGAGGTATATATTCACATGTCTACACCTCCTGTACACATGTATAACACTGAAATACACAGACACACACTTACACACATAAATACACCCATAGTATATTCTTTCCTTCTCTACCTTCCCTTTTCTTCCTACTTTTTCTCCCTTTCTCCCTTTCCCTTCCTTACTTCTTTCTTCTCGTTTCTTCTCTTCCTTCCATCTCTCACCTCCCCCACCCTGACTTATCCCTCTCGTTTCCTCCCTCCCTCCCTTCCTTCTCTCCCACCTTCCCTCCCTCCTTCCCTCCCTCCCTTCCTTCTCTCCCACCTTCCCTCACTGACTGACCACTACCTAGAGCCAACACCTACATCATAGCTCTTAATTTTTTTCCCCTGTGTACCACCGTCAGGGCATCGCCTCATCTGACCCCAGCCAAACACCATTCCTCTCCCGCGCTGCTGCCAGATGTAAGCCTCGCTACTCCTACGTCTGGCAGCACGAACACTTTATTATCATTTAGGAGGCTAGAGGCGTGGGTGGGTGGGAGGGTGGGGGGTGTGGATAGGTTGGTGTGTGGGTGTATGAATATATTTTAAGTATCAAACACTCTCTCCTCTCTTAAATGGCCAGCAACCCTCAGAAAAACTAATCAACATTCTCATAACAATAATTAGACCAGTACAGTAATTAAACCAATACAGTAATTAGGTCAATACAGTAATTAAGATCATTACCTTACAGCCAATTCTTATGTCCTTTTTACTGTTTCCTGATAATTTCTGCAAAAAAAAAAAAAATCCGATGATATCATTACCACAAATCAGGCGGTGTTATTATAATATTTCTGTCAATATTTACGTCTCCATAGGTTGTATTCCACATATAAATAACTAAGTAAAAAAATGACAAAAACAAATTACTTAAACTGCACTCGAGCAAGGAACCATCTGAGTAGTGGTCGTTGTGTCACTCAAAGTCTGTCATAGTCGAATGGGCTCTTAAGTCCAGTTGGGCCCCACTCTCTTTGGGCACCTTAGTCTAGTTGGGCCCCACTCTCTTTGGGCCCTTAGTCTAGTTGGGCCCCACTCTCTTTGGGCCCTTAGTCTAGTTGGGCCCCACTCTCTTTGGGCCCTTAGTCTCGTTGGGCCCCACTCTCTTTGGGCCCTTAGTCTAGTTGGGCCCCACTCTCTTTGGGCCCTTGGTCTAGTTGGGCCCCACTCTCTTTGGGCACCTTAGTCTAGTTGGGCCCCACTCTCTTTGGGCCCTTAGTCTAGTTGGGCCCCACTCTCTTTGGGCCCTTAGTCTAGTTGGGCCCCAAGTATAATGGACTCCAATCTCAATGGGCCTCAATCCTAATGAGCCACATATCAAAGGGGCCCTATAATCCTAACGATCCAATTCCAGGTTATAGGTAAGGGCCCGGGGGGTTGGGTGGGGTTGGGAGAGGGGACTGGTGGGGGAAGGTGGGGGGACTGTGGGAGGGGGATTGGGGGGAGGTGGATTGGGGGGACTGTGGGGAGGGGGGACTGTGGGAGGGGGACTGTGGGACTAGGGAGGGGGGGACTGTGGGGAGGGGGGGACTAGGAGGAATAGGGAGGCACTGAAAGGGAATGGGGCCCGAGGGTCTCTCAAGGTCTCTGTACTCGGGTCCTTCAAAGGCTCGAGAAGGAAACAGGATTCTATAAGGTGCAAGGGGCTTAATTTTTTTCCCTAATTGAATATTGTGTGAATAAAATTGAATTCTTAAGGCGTTCATACGTTCATTTTTATCCCTAGTTGGTTAGGAAAGAACGTAACCGAGCTCTTAAAGGTTCATACGTTCATTTTTATCCCTAGTTGGTTAGAAAAGAACGTAACCGAGCTCTTAAAGGTTCATACGTTCATTTTTATCCCTAGTTGGTTAGAAAAGAACGTAACCGAGCTCTTAAAGGTTCATACGTTCATTTTTTACTTTAACTCATGAAGATATACGAACGGAAAGTAATTGTATAAAATTGGAAACAAGTTGGTGGTGTTCGTGGGTACTCTTACAACATCGGTCGTCTCGTGGGTGGTGGTGTTCGCCTCCCTGGCCGGATCTATTGGTGTTTTTGTTCAGGTAAAGACAAAAAAAAACAAACATACAGACAAACTCTTATTACGTCTTGACCTTGAGACCGATATGTGTGTGTGTGTGTGTGTGTGTGTGTGTATGTAGTCGCCACAGTGCACATATAAATCCTCTTCTCCCTGTCTGTCTATGTCTGTCTGTCTGTCTGTCTCTCTGTCTCTCAATGAAAAAATTAATGACCGGAATTCAGGATCTAAAAACGGAATTTCCAAAGTTTTTCATAGACAGGTTTTTTTTTTTGGTCTTTTTTTTTAGGAACTGGTTTTTGTGTTAGTGGTTTCTTATAAACAAGTTGTTCTAGAGGTCGCTTAAGGGTGAGAAAAACAAGAGTACACTATCACCACGC
Organism: Homarus gammarus; assembly: GCA_958450375.1. Taxonomy (NCBI): domain Eukaryota; kingdom Metazoa; phylum Arthropoda; class Malacostraca; order Decapoda; family Nephropidae; genus Homarus; species Homarus gammarus. The sequence continues at coordinate 62,406 of CAUDMG010003340.1, forward strand.
CCTCACGCCCACGCCCGTGATTTACAGGGCGTGGGGGAGGACTACACACCCACGTATATACACGCTTATGCCCCCACACACCCACCCACACACCCCCCACACCCACCCACACCCCCCACACCCCAAAAAACGGTATCGTGCACAACTCAACTCTGAACCCGTAAAATGAATCCTCAATTGAGTCGTATCTGGAGCTCACGCGGACGCAGGTGCTCACGTGATCATTAACGTCAAGAGTGAGGGCGAGAATGAGCGCCTGTGGACATAAATAAGTCATTTTATTAACCAAACACGGAGTTAAAGTATCAGGTGTTAGCAGTCGGTATAGTGAGGAGTCGGTGTCGGTGAAGATTGAATCACTTAAACCCGGATTCGAACCCAATGGAATCCTATGTTAATGTATATCCTGATTTAACTCTAATTTAACCTATCCTAATGTAACTTATCCTAATTTAAGCCCTAACTTAACCTAACCTAACCTAATCTAACTTAAATATATTATACAAATACCTCACACCTCCCCCTCACACCTCCCCCTCACACCTCCCCACCTCCCCAAGTACAGCACAGGTAAGGATATGATCGGGATAATTATTCTCTAAGCGGTGACATTAACCTTTCCTCAGGGGAGATGGTACACTGTACAATGGCCCAGTCTCCCTATACATGGCCACACGCCCGATACATGGCTACACGTTCTACACATGGCCACACGATCCACGATAACCAGGTGATTGTAGTCAGGTCTTACACTCCGTCCAGGTTTACGAGGGCCATTGTAAACAGAGCAGAGTAAACCGACTGGTAAATGGCTTCGTGCTTTTAAACTCACTAATGAATGGCTGAATTAATGTCTTACAGTTCACAGGTAAATAGTTTCATTAATGTCACAAAACCACAGGTAAATGACTTAATTAATGTCATAAATCCACAGGTAAATGACTTAATTAATGTCATAAATCCACAGGTAAATGACTTAATTAATGTCATAAATCTACAGGTAAATGACTTAATTAATGTCATAAATCCACAGGTAAATGACTTAATTAATGTCATAAATCTACAGGTAAATGACTTAATTAATGTCATAAATCCACAGGTAAATGGCTTAATTAATGTCATAAATCCACAGGTAAATGACTTAATTTGTGCATAATTTCCGTTAAATGGCTTTACGTTCACGTGTGTGTGTGTGTTTGTGTGTGTGTGTGTTTACAATTGTATTTCGATCATACGTTAACAATTTGAGGCCTATTGTTTAAGATATAACCTCCAGAGAACGATAATTACTGGTCCCCCCCCCCCCACACACACACACAATTCTGTTCATACCTCCCTCCTACACCTCCATCTCTCACCAGTCGCCGCCGCAGCCGTCGCCGTTACCCTCACCACCACCACCACCACCACCACCCTCACCACCACCACCACCACCCACACCACCACCACCACCCCCACCACCCTTTTACCTTGTATCAATCGCCGGCCAAATACGACGTTGCGGCTCTCTGCAAGATAAGGCATCGCGCGAGCTGTGTGTGTGTGTGTGTGTGTGAGGGAAAAAACCTAACCTAACCATTCCTATGCAGCGCACTGGACTGAGATATTAAACCTGGCCGAGCAGAACGAGTACAATGTGATCACTGCTTGAGGGGGAGATCTTTTGAGAAAAGTACGTCGAACTAACACACGCCGCTACATACACACACACACACACACACACACACACACACACACACACACACACACACTTTACTGCAGATGCTCCGAGATTATAATGAGAACTTGGTCTAGTTTTGAGCTTAATGCAGGTTGTTTAAGCGGTCTATACCCTAGCAGCAGCCTCGGGGTCTCAGGTTGGTGGTGTTGGAGAGATATGAATGTTTCTCTTCTTACGGTATCTGGCCGGTGGAAGGTGACTCCACTGTTTGGGTAGATACGATCTGTTATTTCTCTTAAGCTTGTAAATAAATAGACATGTATTGACGTTACCGCATGGAGGTTTGACTGTAAAGAGAAGACCAAAAGTTCTTCCCTCCGTTGCGCATCGGTGACGTCCAAGAGGCCACAGCTCTAGGCAGTAGTGACAGGAGATGATGATTATCCAACGCATCTCAGATCTTATTATGATATAATCCACAAACTAAAACTCGGTTAAAGTCCACTGCTATATACTCTCGACCTTACAGTACCCGGATGCTGGACACACACACACACACACACACGGAGGGAGACAGAATAAGAGACTAAGGCACACAACACACACACACACACACACACACACAGAGGGAGACAGAACGGCAAAACACACACACACCACACACACTACACACACACACACACACACAGAGTGAGACAGAATCAGAGACTAAGGCACACAACACACACACACACACACACACACACACACACACAGAGGGAGACAGAATAAGAGACTAAGGCACACAACACACACACACACACACACACACACACACACACACAGAGGGAGACAGAATCAGAGACTAAGGCACACAACACACACACACACACACACACACACACAGAGGGAGACAGAATAAGAGACTAAGGCACACAACACACACACACACACACACACACACACAGAGGGAGACAGAATCAGAGACTAAGGCACACAACACACACACACACACACACACACACACACACAGAGGGAGACAGAATCAGAGACTAAGGCACACAACACACACACACACACACACACACACATACAGACAGTACAATGTAAACAAGAGCCTCCAAGACACATAAACAGCAATGAATAAACAACAAAACCGTAAAATAAACAATAAATAAGGCAAGAGTAAACAGGTAAATAGTAAACAATAGACAGTAAGTAGAAAATAGTGATCAGTAAATAGTAAACATTATTATGGTGAATAGTTGATGACAGAGTAAATAATAAGAAACACAAGAACACAAATGGGAAATAGTAAAATAGGAAGGAGGGGGTGTTGGTAGGGGAGGGGGGAGATGTGTTGGTAGGGGAGGGGGGAGATGTGTTGGTAGGGGAGGGGGGAGATGTGTTGGTTGGGGAGATGTGTTTGTAGGGGAGGGGTGTTGGTAGGGGAAGGGGGGTGTTGTGTTGGTAGGGGAGGGGGTGTTGGTAGGGGAGGGGGAGATGTGTTGACAGGGGAGGGGGAGATGTGTTGACAGGGGAGGGGGTGTTGTGTTGACAGGGGAGGGGGGTGTTGTGTGATGGTAGATGAAGATGTGAGGTATTGAAATGAGGGGTGTGAGGAGGAGGAAGGGAGGAGGGGGGGGAGGAGGAGGAGGAGGAGGAGGAGGAGGAGGAGGCCCAGGGTATGTGAAACAGTGATTAGTAAACACGTAGACTTTCCTCACCGTACCCGCTCACTCCTCACCTCTCTCTCTCTCACTCCTCACCTCTCACTATGACAGGTAAGATGGGCTCCACTTCTAACAGGTTCTGATTCTACTGGACCCTAATCTAATTTTATACAATCATAGGGAATAGGGCCCATTAGGATTGGGTACCCTTAGGACCGGGGCCCATTAGGATTGGGTACCCTTAGGACCGGGGCCCATTAGGATTGGGTACCCTTAGGACCGGGGCCCATTAGGATTGGGTACCCTTAAGACCGGGGCCCATTAGGATTGGGTACCCTTAGGACCGAGGCCCATTAGGATTGGGTACCCTTAGGACCGGGGCCCATTAGGATTGGGTACCCTTAGGACCGGGGCCCATTAGGATTGGGTACCCTTAGGACCGGGGCCCATTAGGATTTGGTACCCTTAGGACCGGGGCCCATTAGGATTGGGTACCCTTAGGACCGGGGCCCATTAGGATTGGGTATCCTTAGGACCGGGGCCCATTAGGATTGGGTACCCTTAGGACCGGGGCCCATTAGGATTGGGTACCCTTAGGACCGGGGCCCATTAGGATTGGGTACCCTTAGGACCGGGGCCCATTAGGATTGGTTCACCTTTGACTTGGGGTCCAGTAGGATTAGACCCCTTTTAGGAATGGGGGTCTATTAGGATTAGGTCCCCCTTAGTATTGGTGCCCATGAGTACTGGACCCCAATACTAATGGTTAGGTGAGATTCAGGTTGGGGTCAAGTAGAGTTGAGTTCTATTAAACACGATAGAAGAATAAAAGGAAAAGGTACAGACAGACAGACAGAAACAGACAGACAGACAGACAGACAGACAGACAGAAACAGACAGACAGACAGACAGACAGAAACAGACAGACAGACAGACAGACAGAGACAGACACCTATTCGAACACACACACACACACTAATATATCACCGTCCACCATTTACAGACAGTACCAACATTGCACACCACAAGGAGAGAAAAAAAAAACACAGTGGAGGACAGTAGCGAGGGACAGTAGCCATGGACAGCAGCGATGGACAGTAGCAGGGGACACTGGAGACTACTAACCTTATATGCTGAGGTACACACGTCAAGGAGAATAAGCGACCCGTGTTACGCAAAATTGGTTCCTACGTTCTGACAATGGCGTAATATAATATACCCTGACACACACTAAGTGACACTCTGACACTTGAATGCACTCACACACACACACACACACACACACACACACACACACATACACACACACACACACACACACACACACACACACACACACACACACACACACACACACACACACACGCCTATCCCTGACTGTCACCTATTTAAAACACGTATCTAAAAAAAAAAAAACCACTCTCACAAAACACGACTCAAAACCATCAATAAACCACTACATAAACCAACAACGACTATAAACCAGATATAAATTATATGTCGACAAACACCAGACAACTCACACGGCTCAGTAACTCTCTCTGGTCGACACATATACCCTGCCAGCAATGACTTACAACAAGCAGTTTCTAAACCAGTGTTGACAGCCTCCTGATAAGCTTTAAGAATCAATATTTTTCACTGGTGTTGTGTTGTGTTGTGTTGCGTGTGTGTGTGTGTGTGTGTGTGTGTGGGTACTTGTGTGTATGTACTGTGTTTATGTCTTAAGGGTGAATTTTGTGTGATTTTAACGTCAGGAAACACCGGGTATAGAATTGGGTAAAGAAAATGATTTGTTTCTCCAAAATATCGTAAATTATTGAGTTAGAGAAGTGAAAAAAGAAGAAGTTAGCGCTCAAGTATGTTTATAGATAGACCCAGAGTCCGTATTCTATAAGCTTCCTCTTAAGTGGTAACGTGAAACTGATCTTATTTTGCCTAACTTAAAGAAACGATTAAGTGTGATGCCGTAATGTCGTCAAAATTGCTCTGAGACTGTATGTATGTATGCATGTATGTATGTATGTATATGTATGTATGTGTGTGTGCATGTATGTATGTATGTATGTATGTATGTATGTATGTCTTCCAATCTCACAGTTTAGAGATTAAAACTAACTTACGAATATTTGTGAATTAAATTTAACATCACTGAACTACTACTACAAATAATAATAATAATAATAATAATAATAATAATAATAATAATAATAATAATAATAATAATAAGAAGGATAATAAAAGGAGATTCTAGTTATCAGGTAACAAAGCAAGAAACTACTGTATTGCAACAAGTTAACTACTACGCAAGGAAGTAACAAATCACCATAATTATTATTTTTCCCTAACCTAACCTTAACCTAAAATGTGGCCCCCCAAAAAAAAGATCCATTCAAGGAGAGAGAGAGAGAGAGAGAGAGAGAGAGAGAGAGAGAGAGAGAGAGAGAGAGAGAGAGAGAGAGAGAGAGAGAGAGAGAGAGCCTTACACCACACACCTAACAGAACTCCCACACAAGGCACAGGTGAACCAAAAGATCCAGACCAGGTATATTCATTCCGACAGGTAAAAAAAATTACGTCTAGTGGCATCAAACCCCAAAATACAGGTATATACTTTAGGAGCCAACGCACGGGAAAGGCTTATGAGGTGTGGCCACGATCCCATATTGGCCCAAAGACACAAAAGACACTCATTGCCAAGGACATTGATAAACAGCTACACAAACACAGGCAGAACGTTCCCCTTGTTTCTGGCAGGACGCGGCTCAGGGGAAACAATGGTGAGATGTAGTATTTGGTCAGGATGAGAGGTACAAGAGGGGAGGGGAGAGGGATACAAGGGAGAGGGGCCACACTGAGAGATTACAAGGAAGGAGAGGGGCCACACTAAGAGATACAAGGAAGGAGAGGGGCCACACTAAGAGATACAAGGAGAGGGGCCACACTAAGAGATACAAGGAAGGAGAGGGGCCACACTAAGAGATACAAGGAGAGGGGCCACACTAAGAGATACAAGGAAGGAGAGGGGCCACATTGAGAGATACAAGGAAGGAGAGGGGCCACACTAAGAGATACAAGGAAGGAGAGGGGCCACACTACGAGATTACAAGCAAAGGAAAGGAACCACACTCAGACATACTAAAACGAGAATGAGAAACAACACGAAACAATAATATCCCTCCCTAACTTAATACGGCAAGTCATAAATAATATCATGATTTATAGAGACAAAAAACCGTATGAATATCTTACACTTATGACACAACTCTTAGTCCCTCGCCTCTTGTTCTGTCTCACTAATGAACAGCGTCACTATGGGTAAATTATTCATATATTATAATTATAAGGTTAATGATATATATAGACGTTATTGGTTTATACACACACACTATCAGGGGGAAAATAATTATATAAGTGTATCTTTATTATTTACCTACTTTCCATCATCCATTTACCCCTCCACATATCCACATCCACCACACATCCACCTCTCTCCAGATTCACCTACCCTCTACCATCCATCGCACCCCTGAGATCCACCTCCCTCCACTACACTCAGATCCACCTACCCTTCACCATCCTCCACCATCCACTACCATCCACCACCATCCCCGGAGACCGATCTAAAACGAGGAGGAAGGAGGGAAGAACGAGGGGAGAGAGAGAGAGAGGAGGGGGAGTCGAGAGGGAGACGAGAGAGAGAGAGAGCCAAGGGAGTGTCACTTCACCCAACCTCCTCCATACAGTAAGGCACAGATCCATTAAGGATGATTAAAATAAGAACCACAAGGCCACACCGCTGGACCATACAACACCCGTGACCAGCTACAGCCACCATAAACCCGTTCACTGTTGACGCTGATGGCTGCCGCCTTCACAACTGTTGTATAGACGTGTGTACTTCTATTAAGGCTTACTTGTTCAGGTTCTCACGCTAGGGTGGGTGTCGGTGTGGGGTGTGGGGGGGGGAAGAGTTGTGTGTGTGGGGTGTTGCGCGCGCGTGTGTGTGTGTGTGTGTGTGTGTGTGTGTGTGGATTATATTTATATTAAAGACAGACATACGGACATGTTAACTAAAAAACAGATCTAATGTTATCACGTCCAAGAAATTAACAACATAACTTATATAATTCTCTAAGTGAACAACTGAACAACAACACACTATTCAAAAGAACAAAATAACCCTCAAAGAACAGAACAACAACCAACACTCATATGAACAAGGATGAACAAAGAGGAGGTAAGTTCCCAAGGTATCTCCAGGTGAGTTGTCATGTTCACTACAGCATCAGAGGAACAGACAGAGATTAACTAACTCCTCCGGTGTTCACTACAGCATCAGAGGAACAGGCAGAGATTAACTAACTCCTGCGGTCAAACACGAACACTGGATTAAGATGACAATAAACACAGAGTAACGCATAAGAGCCTCTGTGGTTGTCACTCCATTCTCATGCTTTCTGTGTGATGGCGATTAATGTGTGGTACAGAGAGTGGCAGAGGTGGATTTATGAGGTACAGCGAGTGGCAGAGGTGGATTAATGAGGTAGAGTGAGTGACAGAGGTGGATTTATGAGGTACAGTGAGTGACAGAGGTGGATTAATGAGGTACAGAGAGTGACATAGAAAGGTGAGGATATATTAAATGAGTGATAGGTGATGGGGAGTAGGATTATTATACTCTCTATCCATGAACCTATTTCCTCTCTCTCTCTCTCTCTCTCTCTCTCTCTCTCTCTCTCTCTCTCTCTCTCTCTCCTACGTTGCATAGAAAGAAGAGACAGATGAGAGATGGACGATAAATTTAGGAAGAAGTAAAAATTGTGTTTAAGGGGCTGGAAGGAGGGTGAGGAGGGGCTGGAAGGAGGGTGAGGAGGGGCTGGAAGGAGGGTGAGGGGGGGACTGGAAGGAGGGTGAGGGGGGGACTGGAAGGAGGGTGAGGAGGGGCTGGAAGGAGGGTGAGGGGAGGACTGGAAGGAGGGTGAGGAGGGGCTGGAAGGAGGGTGAGGAGGGGCTGGAAGGAGGGTGAGGGGGGGACTGGAAGGAGGGTGAAGGGGGGACTGGAAGGAGGGTGAAGGGGGGACTGGAAGGAGGGTGAGGGGAGGACTGGAAGGAGGGTGAGGAGGGGCTGGAAGGAGGGTGAGGAGGGTGGGGGAGGGGTCAGGGAGGAGGGTAAGGATATAAACAAAAATAAAGGTAAAAATGACTTAATCAACACACACACACACACACACACACACACACCATAGACAACAAACTAAATTGGAAACCACACGTCAGTGAAGTTGTCAAATCCTCCAGTTTCCGTCTCCACCTCCTCTACCGACTCAAGTCCCTCGGAGTTCCTGCACCCGAGCTCCTCAGTGTTTACACAACATTCATACTTCCCAAGCTCACCTATGCCTCCCCCACCTGGTCTTCCTCCCTAAATGCCACACAACGTAAACACCTAGAAAAAGTGCAAAAGACGGCATGCAAGATTATTCTCTCCCCTTCCTACTCCACATATCAAGAAGCGCTCAACACACTGACCCTTTCGACTCTCACTGACCATCACCACGACCTCATCCGCAAATTTGGTAAGAAGCTTCTGCACCATCCTCGACACCGGCTCCTACTACCACCTGAGATCCCTAGCCCGAGAATTGCTGTTCGACACCACAACCGCATCCAGCCCATACGTGCACGAACTGATCGCTATAAAAACAGCCCAGTCCCAACCATTGTAAAAATCATCAATAACTTGTAATAAACCAGTGTATTCACTCCCAGTAAATACTACTCCTTGCACCGTTACTATGTTGAAATGAACTGTAGTTTGAGCTTTTCCCCATCTAGTTATTATATATCTTATTTATATCACTTATGTTATTTGTATATTATTTGTAATTCGAAACCCGTGCCCCAATTATGTAACTGCCAAGCTCTTTCAATAAATCGTTAATTATTATTATTATTATTATTATTATTATTATTATTTTTATTATTATTATTATTATTATTATTATTATTATTATTATTTTTATTATTATTATTATTATTATTATTATTATTATTATTACTAATCTAGAAATTAACACAGGGAAAAACTAAACAAGTACATCTTAACTCTTACAGGAATAGAAATGTATCTCAAATCTACCTGAGGCGTCTTCACCTTCAGGATAATATAAACACACACAAACAAACTATTCAACTTGATCATTTACATCAGGTACGACGAAGAGGTGGGCGTGGCTAGATCTCTCTATACCTGTAGTTGCCATCATACTCCCCGCCTGTAAATGGTATACTTAACGCGGGCTCCTGCAGGGGAAATGGGCGAACCCTCCGAGTGGGCTTTTCAGGAAAGGGTAAAATGGGAAGAGGTAATGGTAGTTAGTGGGTAGTTAAGTGTTGATTTATGTAGGATGTGTTGTTCATGAAACACACGATTATTGTGGCGAGTCTGGAGGAAGATAATCTCTTTAATGTGACTGTGTTCTAAGAAGGTTAGGTTAGGTATTATAAATATATTCATTATCTTATATGATTTTAGTTTATTGAGATGTTCTGGGGTGAGGTCAGGTCAGTTAAGGGTTAGGTCACGTCAGGTAAATTATCGTACTGAAGGAATAAACCATTGTACTCAATCCTCGTAATCAAGGAACTACTCAACCATCGTACTCAATAATCAAGTAATAATACTCAAGAAAATTAAACAATAATAACTACCCATCCTTCCAGTCGGCGGCTCAAATCACCTTGTTTATAATCACCGTCATTACCAGAGTTAAATTCTTCAGGTAACAAAACAAACACACCCATTAAGATCACATTCAAGATAACACCAAGCGGTTCTTAAACACCCATAAAACAACCAAGACAAGCGATAACCTCCTTCCTTACCCTCCCCAAAACCTCCTCTCCCAACCTCCAACCCCCCTCACCCCCCTACTGCACCCCTCACCCACTACTGCACCCCTCACCCCCTACTGCACCTCGCCACCCTCCTCCTCCATCCCCCCTACGAGTTCTTGTTAAGTAGCACCCTTCCTTCCCCCCTCCTCAAACCCACCTCCCCCTCCCCCCCTCCCCCCTCTTCCCCTCTCCTCCTACCCCTACCCCCCGTCTCCACCCCTCCTGCCCCCCACCTAGAGTTCTTGATAAGTAGCAGTAGAGAGAGTGAGTGTAGCCTGCAGTGGCAATACCTCAACTCTAATCTATTCTGAAGTAGTTCTCTCCCCTGGCAGTCAAGTTTGTTTTTGTTGACATACGGGACTTGTGGTGGTATCTTCTTTCTCCCTCCTCTCTCCCTGTCTCTCTCTTTATCCCTCTCCCTCTCTCTCCCTCCATCCTTCCATCCCTCCACTCCATCCCTCCCTCCTGGCAGTATAATCTGTTTTTTCAATTTATTTACTATTCTTATGATAATAATTATATATCAAGTATAAACTACAGCCAGACTCTAATTCATTTTCTAGTATTAAGTAATATTTAATAGATTCTCTGTTTAGGGTTAGATTAGGTCATTTTGTTCCTGTTTCTACCGATCTTTTTAGAACATTTGAGGAACAAGGTCGATTATGGTCCTAGAAGACTCACTTGGTCATATATTCATACATTTAGGTGTTTATTCAGGTTAGTTATTATTATTATTATTATTTAACATCAATCGGGTCAAGTAAATGATGTTTCCTCGTAATAATTATTGAGAGAGAGAGAGAGAGAGAGAGAGAGAGAGAGAGAGAGAGAGAGAGAGAGGCCACGACAGGTAACACCACCCCAGTCACACACCAGTACACCCACCTGCTGACCAGGATGACGCGACTCCAGAGTTCATACGAATATAAACAAAGTCACTTATGATAATGAAAACTGGGCCAAATACGGAGGAGTAAAATCGCATAAACGTGGGCTTAGAATTGTGGGCGTGTTTTAGGTTATGAGGTGGGCGTTGTGGCGCGAGGAGGCGTTGGTGAATGAAGCACCTTGCTGAGTGGCGTCTCTTAAGTCAAGGGACAAATAGGGTGGGACAGGTGGTGCTCGGCGAGGTAAACAGAAGCCCAGCTGACAATTTTTGATGCAGATGTTTTATCGTTCTCTTGCCGTCCAGGGAGATGAGGGAGATGGGGAGAAGAGAAGAAGACGAAGAGAAGGAAGAGAGACCCACCCTAACTAACCCTAGCCCTAATTGACCCTACCCTTATAATCAGGTTATTTAAGATTGAAGCCTATACGATAATTGAAGCCTAATTACCCCGTTATAATTAGCGATGATTCCAACTGTATGGTTAAGTACTTCTGTTGTTATTTTCGACCCATGAGACAGGGAAAGGGAGAGAAGGAAAGGGGGAGAAGGAAAGGGGGAGAAGGAAAGGGGGGGAGAAGGAAAGGGGGAGAAGGAAAGGGGGAGAAGGAAAGGGGGGAGAAGGAAAGGGGGGAAGAGAAGAGGGAGAAGGAAAGGGGGGATAAGGGGGGGAAGAGAAGAGGGAGGAAGAAGAAAGGGGAAAATAATAGGATAAATAGAGAGAGACGAAGTGTAGATAGTGATGAGACAGACAGACAGACAGACAGACAGACAGACAGACAAACAGACAGACAGACAGACAGTAAACAAAAGTCAAACCTTAACCACTACACTAATTAACCTTCGTAAACAAACACAAAAACATAAACAAAAGGACATAAAGACAAAAACACGAATAATATAAATAAGATAAAATAAATAAAAGATGAGAAGAGAAGAGAAGAGAAGAGAAGAGAAGAGAAGAGGGAGGCACCCAACAATAAAGATGATAATCGTGAAATATGAGAAGTAAAAAGCACATGTTGTGATTGGCCCTCCCTGGGATACTCAGCCAATCATCACACAGACGAGGTCATCCAAGCGAGGTCACATAAACACCCGTGAAAGTAACGAGACAAGGTCATTAGCGGGCGTGAGTGATTAACGATGTGAGTGAATAAGGATGAATGGCTTATTAAAATTATGTAAACAAACAGGTCAGGAGTAATTAGAAAACTCTCTAAGGTCAAACAAGGTCATTAAGCTTACGATAATGGTGATAATAAAAATAAATGACAGGGAAGAGAGGTCAAAGGTCACATGATGTTAAATATTAGTCTAAGGTCACCAGATAATATATAAACTGGTACAACAAGGTCACCAAGTCAAGGAACCAAGTATCAAGATATTATGCCTCAATATTACGGGTGGAAAATAATATAGTCTTGAAAGGTCACTAAATAAACAATGGAGATACGTAAATTAGAACCAGTTTAGTAGACAACAGAATCATTGACGCAAAAAAATCATTAAATGCCAGAATCATAGGAAAGAATCAGTAAATAGCTCCACAAGAATCATTTACTTAAGAGAATCATTATATAGCTACACCAGAATCACTCACATCAAAGAATCACCAAAGCCAAATAGGAAAACAAATATAATCACAACAACAGGCAACAAGATATCGTGTAACTCTAGATAATAATGATATAAAAAAAGTGATGACAGGTGTCGTTTTAAAGAGGGTCTCAGTTTGGTTGAAATTCGGTGGTATTTGATCGAGTAAATGTGTTGACAATACAAATGGATAGATGGATGGATGGATGGATGGATGGATGGATGGATAGATGGATGGACGGACGGACGGAGATATAGGATGAACAACAAACACAACAAGAAACCACTGGCCAATCATCACCAAACAAAGAAAAAAATAATAATCTCACGTTACCACAAAAAAATTATAAGACATCGAAAACAAAACACCATCAAATAATTACAAAAAAAAAAAAAAAAAAAAAAAAAAAAGAGAATCGAAACTACGTCAAACAAACAGACCCCAGCGCTGGTACCCCTGCTCGTTACCCAAAACAGACAGGAGAGCAGTGCATAATGGGGGGCGTGGCGGGGTAGGGCAAGGGTTGAGGCCGGGGCGAGGCGAGTGGGCGTGGCATGGGCGTAGATGACACCTGATACACACACACACACACACACACACCACCGCCTTCTCCTCAGCCATATTATTTAAATACGCAAGGACACCACGGCGGCCCTCCCTCTCCCCTCGTGTCCTTCCCTCCTCCTCCTCACCTTACCCCTACCTCACTCTCCCCTCCTCTCCCTAATTTCCCCCTCTCCCTCACCCCCTTCCTCCTCCCTCCAGGTAACTAATTTACAGAATAAGATTACATAGAATTTATTGGAATGTTCCCTTAACGTTTATACACCTCGAGTACATCCCAGCTCACACTAATACGAGAGTGTGGGTGATTAAAATAACTACTACAGAGAGACAAACTGAAGATCTTGTCAGGTATGATTGGGTTGGAAATATTTCACCACTATGAACGACAGCAGGTAAACCAGATTTGCCTCACACCTGTACTAAATATCATTAGGAGGAGTAAGACATACCTGTAGCTACGTTTGGAAGCCGTACCTGTAAGTATGGCTAATGGTTATTTTCTCAGTTATTCGGATATAGCTAATTTACCTAATGGCTGGTGGTAAGAGGAGTAATTATTATTATTATTTATGCGGTCATTAATTAGCTTAATTGGGCCAAACGATCAAAATTATTGGCTTATTTTATTTTTTGGAGTGGTAAAACAAAGTAATCAGTAATTATATTTTGTTTGACCCAATAGGAGAGGGAGAGTCGAAGGTGAACGAAAGAAATTGATTACTGTGAAACGAAACACTTTAATAGATATTATTTACTATACCTCGTTCACTTATCGTCTCAATAACACACACACAAAAACAAACTCATTTCACAATCACAGTACGATAACAAAACAAACACACAAACATACACAAAAGTGAAATATTACAAAAGAAAATTATCCCCACAAATGTCAACAAAGATGGAGGCGATATACTCACCTAGACACGGGACCTCCCAGCACTCTTTTCCATAGGACCAGGATCCATGAGACTCTGGGCGACCTGTGGGATGGGAGTAAGGTCAGTGTTTACAAATGGTTCTCTGTTTACTGTGGTGATGAGAGAGAGAGAGAGAGAGAGAGAGAGAGAGAGAGAGAGAGAGTCTATTCATAATGCATTTGTTTATTTTCCGCCTCAAGGTCGACACGTCACCTCACCTCCTCCACTCACTATTTACATATGAAAATAAATTCCTCTGTTGCTTATTATTTGTCCTGATCTTGTCTTGTGTGTTGAGTTGTTGTTGAACATTTTAATTACCAACATTATTATTATTATTATTATTATTATTATTATTATTATTATTATTATTATATACACTAACCATTACTATTACCATCACCTCTCTATCTCATCACCATTACCCTCTACTAACACCATTATCACACCATTATCACCTCTACTTAAAAAAAAAAAATACTCCTCAACAGAATACAATCTTACGCCGAACCTATAAACTAGATTGTATTTTTTTTTTTTCCACTCAGGTAGATCAGGTTCCCCCGGGGTGACAATCAGGGTCAATCAGAAAAAAAAATCGTACATTATTTATCCAAGGATATTATACCTGTCTGTTAATCTTGGGTTAAAAATTTTGGATAAATAATGATTTGAAATATGGTAACATGATTAGGATTTGTTAAGTGTGGTGTAATTTTTCTTCCATCTGCCTATTCTTTCTTTTCTCTCTCCCTCCCCTTCTCTTCTTTCTCTCTTCTCTCCCACTCCTCCTTCTCTCTCTTCCCTTCTTCCTTCTTCTCTTTCTTCCTTCTCTCCCTCTCCTCACCCTTCCTAATCGTGGTGTCGAAATGTTACAATTAGTAGTTAGAAAAATCAGCCACTAAAACAATTGCTTGAGATTAATTACCTAAAAGATAATTACTAATAAAAATAATTAACCAATGGAATAATTAATCAATGAAATAATTACTTACATATTAATCAATCTTTAAAATAATTACTGAGGGAAATAATCACTGAAGAAATTAATTATTCAAAGAATTCTTACTCTTAAAATTAATTATTGAACAAAACAATTAATCATTCCAATAATTACTCAGATATAACCACAAAAAATAATTCCTTCTAAACAAATTCAATATAAAGATAAATAATTACTAGTGGTCATATACGTTAATTAAATTATTATTGTGTTTTTCAATTTTAATATCTGTTTATTCTTCCTTCATTTATATTTATTCTATTTATTATATATTTTTCTTCTATATATCTTTTTTTTTTTATTATTATTATTATTTTTATTGTTATTTTGTTTTTGTTATTAATCATCTTTGCTATTTTCTTTTCTTTATTCATTTGTCTCTTGAGATCATTTTTCATCTCAATAACTAGTTCCCCGTTTTCTTTGGTCACGACCCACCACCACCTCTCTCTCTCTCTCTCTCCACCATTATCGCCAACAGAATATTCTTAACCACCACCATTACTACTACTACGAATATCACCACCACCTCACTCACCTTGTCACTACCACCACCTCCCTCACCACCCACCCTCACCACCACCTCCCTCACCACCCACCCTCACCACATCCTCCCTCACCACCCACCCTCACCACATCCTCCCTCACCACCACCTCCCTCACCACCCACCCTCACCACCACCTCCCTCACCACCCACCCTCACCACCATCCTCCCTCATCACCCACCCTCACCACCACCACCCTTCCTCAATGATCACCCTCTTCACCCTTTCCACAGATAATCAAAAACTTGTCAAATCATGGCCTCGTGATCGCCACCTCTGATAAGGTTGACCCCAATTAGCAGAGAGGTGACCTGGGATGACCTGACGCCGCTACACTTTCTCCATGAATAATCAAGGTGACATAAACTCAGAAAATATTCCCCAGTGACGCCCAACGAGCCAAGGTTACAGGGTAGGGAATACTTAACCCTAATTTGCATATGGGTTTTGTCCGGTCTATCGCAATAATACTAAAAAAAAAAGTAGATTTTATTTAATACATATATCTAGAGCTTAGGTCAACAAGGGCGTAACTGATATTTTTAGCATTTGATATAGACTTCAGTGGAATAATGGCTTACGTGCACATTTTGAGTAAGGAAATTAAATATAGTCTTTTTTTCTAAGGGATATACAGTATATAATTCAATAAGTTTTCATAATAGGTCTTTTTTTATTACCTATCTAAAAAAAACAAGTAAAAATCGACACAGACTGGACTTAAGCCCTTATTAAATTAAAAGTCGTGAGGTGAACTTAATTTGCATATGGAATTTATCCATCGATCGCTATATTAAAATGTAACGATTTCTTGACTGCCTAATATATTACTTCAGACGAGGCGACCATTTGTCTTCCGCCTCTCTATTCTTTTCTTCTCTTTCTCCCTTCTCCTCCTCTTTCTCCCTTCTCTTCCTCTTTCTCCCTTCTCCTCCTCTTTCTCCCTTCCCCTCCTCTTTCTCCCTCCTCCTCTTTCTCCCTTCTCTCTCCTCCAAGCTGCGTTAGTGCGGGGGGAGGGGGGGGGGGGGGTGGTTAGTCGTACACCCGGCAGCGAATAAAGAGAGACTCATTTGAAGGGGAAAAAACTCCCTCAGTCAGTCAGTCAGTCAGTCAGTCAAGAAAGAAAGGGCGTGTAACAGGTAAACTATGATAAAAGTAACATATATATATATCACACCAGTATGATGGATAATAATCTATCATACATCAAGTAATAATCTATCATACATCAAGTAATAATCTATCATACATCAAGTAATAATCTATCATACATCAAGTAATAATCTATCATACATTAACACACTAATCCAGGATGTTAAAATCAACCTCAAAGTAATGCTACAAAAATTAACTTTCACGAATTAATTAAAAACACCAAAAATTCCTCACACTAATTAAACTTTCCATAAGGCTCTACCGTACCACAGACTCCTCATGTACTGCAAATTAAATGTCTGGCTGTATACAAACTCCCTTTATTAATTAGAATACCAAGTGGCTGCCTTAAACCACGGTAAACCACGGTAAACCAAACCCCATTATTACCCGTGAAATGGAAATACCACTCAACACCACAATACAATCACAAAGAGATACCAGCCTAGTAGTACTCTCTCTCTGTCTCTCTCTCTCTCTCTCTCTCTCTCTGTCTCAAGGGGGAGGGGGAGAGGGTGGAATGGGGAAGGTAATGGTAGGGGGTGAAGGAGAGGGTAGGGGGTACAGGGGAGGGTAAGGTAGGAGCAGTGGATGGGAGGGAGGTAAGGGAAAGGTGGTGGGCAGGGGGAAGGTAAAATGGTGGAAGGGGAGGTGGAATGGGAAGGGGGTGGAGAGGAGGGAGGTTAAGTAGGTGGGGGGGGGAGTAGATTAAAGTGTGGGGAGATGAGAGGAGAGAGAGAGGGATTGCATTAGGTGATAAAGAAGGGAGGTGGAGGAATATGGAAGAGGTGAAGAGAAAGGGAGAGAGGATAGGAGGAAGGGGTGAGGGGGGGAATGATAAGGACAAGACGAAGGCAGAACAATAAGGGCATCATCATCATCATCTTGACCCGACACACACACACACACACACACACACACAGACACACACACACACACACACACACCTGAGGGTATATCATAGTCCTGGAGGCATTTACCTGGGGGCAGTAGGCCAGTATATTACCCCCAGCATACCTGAGCGTGGGGCCCAGCATACCACCAGCCCCAGGGAGGTACCGGGAGCTGGTGGTAACAATTACATGGAGTAAAGTACCAGGTAGGGGAAGCCATGGTATGTAAATGATAGGGGGAAGGGGGGGAGGGGAGTGGGGGGTAGGTGGTGTGGATTGAGGAGGGGGGAAGAGGGATGCTGGGTGGTAAGGGATAGGAGGAGGAAGGATTGTGGATAGGAGAAGGGAGAGGGACAGATGGGAGGGGAAGGAAGGGATCGACTCAGTTACATCCTGGGACGACCCCCCCCCCCCCTTGACAGGCCAAATAGCTTGATTACACCCCCCTGATATCAGCCTCCCTCTTCCCCCTCCACCCCCTTAATGCACCGCTTTCATTAATTCCTCCCCCTCTCCCTCCCCCCCTTTAATATCGCCTTCCATTAATTCCTCCTCCCCCCTCCCCCTTCCCCCTTCCGATAGTAATTATAACCCTCTTCACCTGTGCCAACAATGACCTTCTTTAATCAACTGACAGAAGGGGGGGGGGTGATGCCGACTGGAGCTACTACCTGTAAAGTAGCCGTAGTCTAGTCCCAGGGCTACCCTACATACCGCCGTCATCTCCTCCTACTGTTATTGTCTTCTAGCATCATGAGGTCCGAGGAAGAAAATGAAGACTCACTTTGAATACTCCCTTAGGATACTCGAGCTAGTTGAGGTCACGAGAGAGAGAGAGAGAGAGAGAGAGAGAGAGAGAGAGAGAGAGAGAGAGAGAGAGAGAGAGAGAGAGAGATCATGTATCACGTATAAAGAGAGTTCCCACATCCTACCGGTCAGTCGGGGTTAAAAGACAAGGCGATACTGACAACCATCCTTCACCTACACCTAAAACCCAGAGTCCCCGTCAGGAGGTATAGTACAAATCTCCTGACGAAGTATACAAAAGTTGACCAATAGCAGAAGTGATCAACCAAAGACTTCTCAGGATGGTATCAGAGGAGGAAGGAACCCGTGTTTAATGAAGGCTGGTATGTTACCCAATATTGTGCCGTGCTCGAGGCCAGGGAGGTGAGCTGATACTGAGTGCCTTATGGTAGACAGTCATGATAATACCGGGTTATCTATTTGTGCTGAGTAATGGTGGCATGTATGTATGTATGTATGTATGTATGTATGTATGTATGTAATATTTACTTTTTTCTTATAAGCAACATCAGACAGAAAGAAAAAACCCACCAAGACTCAATAAAGCACAACAATAATTAATTTCTAAACATGGATGTTGACAGAGCCGGCCGACCAACCCTTCCGGACACACACACACACACACACACACACACACACACACACACACACCCCACCCCTCCCCCTTCCCCCCCACCCCTCCCCTCCCCCCACACGCACAACCATCGCTCGTCAGTAGAAGGCGACTCAAGATACGAACCAAACCTCATCGTCTTAACCACTATCAGGAAATTTACTTTAGTTTACCCTTCGAGAATCTCCATTTTCCATTTTTTGCTTCCCCTGCGGCCATTATTCTCCTATTGTTTTGTTGAGACTTTGATATACGGGATAAGGCGCTTCCATCATTGGTGTGAATAAGTAAGTTTGTGATGAATGCAACGATTAAACAGTTAAAAGTAGTAGTTAGGGGGGGGGGGGGGGAGATAGATCACCTGGTTGACTTCTGCTGACGCGACCTGGACCTGAGAAAATTACCTGAGTGTGGTGTATATATAGGTTGAGACAGTCTTAGAGGAGGAGGAGGAGGAGGAGGAAGAGGAAGAATGAAAAAGAGATTGGAGAGGACAATGAAGAAATATAATAATAGGTACAATAATAATAATAATAATAATAATACTACTACTACTACTACTACTACTACTACTACTAATAATAATAATAATAATAATAATAATACAACGAAAACTAATAAATAAACACAAGATTCATACAAGCTTGAAAAGTTATATAAACAAAATATAAAATTTAAAACTGTTACCTGAACCAAACTATCCAGTAAGTCTTTTAATAGGTACTGACCCCTACACATACAACCTTACCTGACCTCAATCATACCTTTCAAGATTAAACTCCAGAGATGATAATATATACTGATACCTCCAACACTAATGGCTCCTTCTCTACCTACCTCTACCTACCTCCCTTCTACCTGCTTCTCTCCTTCTTCTCTCCCTCCCTCCCTTCTCTCCTCCTCCCCCTCTCCCTCCCTCCTAGTTAGATTAATAATATAACTCTCTCTTTCTCTCTCTCTCTCTCTCTCTCTCTCTCCCTCTCTCTCTCTTTTAAAACCAATGTCTTCAACCTAACCTAACCTAACCTAACCTAACCTAACCTTAAGATCTTCCGTTACCTTTAAAACTAAATCAATCACCCTCTCTCTCTCTCCCTCCTTCCCCCCTCCCTCCCTCCCTTTATCCCCTTCCATTCCTCCTTCCTTCTATCCCCCTTTCTCCCTCCCTCCCCCCTCCTTCCCTTCATCTCAAACCAGAAGACAAATAACTAATAAATCGTCATAATTTTTCTTCACTCATTCCCAAGACTTACAATAAACAATCACCATTACGACTAAAAACCAATTTCCTTTCCTTCCCTCCCTCCAGCCCTTCCCTCCACTCTACCATCCTTCCCTCCTATCCACACCCTACCCATCACCCCCTCCCTCCTATCCACCCCCTCCCTCCTATCCACCCCCTCCCTCCTATCCACCCCCTCCCTCCTATCCACCCCCTCCCTCTCTAACTCAAACCAGATGATAAACATTTTACAATCGTCATAATTCCACTTTCTTCCTCCTAACAGCCAACCCATAAGGAGTCAGGCAATACCGGCGAGAGAGTCAGTTCTATGAGGTTATGTCCGTAACAGCAGAGGAGATAAGGGGGTGTTCTTAACTCACCTTACGACATCGACCACCTGGATGGCGGACATTAGCGATAACTGATAAATTTTTCGCTCTCTGGTTGGGTTGATGACCTCTCGCTTGACCTCTTGACCTCCCCATGGCTTGTAAGAAAAGAGAGGGGGGAGGTTACGCTACTTCGTTTTATGTAGAGAGAGAGAGAGAGAGAGAGAGAGAGAGAGAGAGAGAGAGAGAGAGAGAGAGAGTTTCATGTTGTTATTCCAAACCATTTGTTTGATTCAATCCATGAGGTTAGTCTCTCTCTCTCTCTCTCTCTCTCTCTCTCTCTCTCTCTCTCTCTCTCTTACACACACACACACACACACTCATTTATCTTCAATATACAACTGTTCTCTGTGACACTAGCGGAGGTACTGTACATTCAACCTAACCTAACCTAATCACAGCGGGTCACCTCCTAGTCACCAAACAGCATCGCTCACTAAAATCACAATAAAAACACAAACACAAAAAACAAGAGTTGAGGGACATGGGGCCATATGGCTGCCCCGTTGACTAGTAAAGCGGGGCTTACACCTCGGGGCGGGGCAACTTTAATACCAAAATTGGTTCTGGGGGACGAGATGATTGGACTGCTATGTGGAGGAGCCTCTTCACACACACACACACACACACACACACGGTGGGAATATAATCTTCAGGGCGGTCCACACCACCAACGTCCTGTAAACAATATCTTCACTACAGTCCACACCAATATTGCGGAAAGTCAACTACAAAACAAAATCAAGAGACACGACCACCTTTGCTGCCCTGAACTTGGTATTATTACAGTGACAAGTTGCTAACTCCGGGTGTGTGGTGCAGAACCTGGGAATCATGGTACTTGTTTTGGCTATCAGTGTGATCTTTGGTAGTGATAAACTAAAGGAAAAAACCAGGGATGCGACACGAGACATAACACAACACCTAAGACCCGGCAGCTGGAAGTATTATAAATTAACGATAAAGATATAAAAAATAAAATAAATTATAGTTTAATTGAAAAGAAAATATTGAGTAAGGAAATTCAAGAGTTAATATTTATTTTATATATAGTGAATTTTTTTTAACTTATCAAATTAATAATAAACACAAAGAAAATAAAATAGTAAATAGTTAAAAAAAAATAAAAATTAAAAAAATATATGAAAATTTTTGTTGTTATAAATAAAAATTGAAAATGTTGTAAGCAATTGGAAACACGAGACACTTTCAGGACCAAATACCAGTGACAGGTTCCTACCCGTTAGCAGTGTGGATGACAAGGACCTACCTGCTGGGGACGGTACTTAGCCAGTCTGACCCTCCTCAAACAGCTCCTACAGGTAAACCCTCTACAAAAAAAACGAATATTTACATAAAACTCAGAACTTTTTTGTACAAGAACTGAGACCCAGAAAGGACAGTCATCAACCCTAATAAAGTGTGTGAAAAAAACTAAAAAACAAGAACCAACTACAGATAAAAACTGATTAGAATCCACAGGTTCTTATCAGCACAAACTACAGTCAGATAAAAAGTCCTTGGACACACACACACACACTGCTAACTATATCTCCTCCCCCTAATATTTTATAAATCTTAACATAATTATAAGGATTAAGAACAACCATGTACTTAGCCCATACTGTCTACGGAGGTGACCAGAAGCAGTTTTACAATAGCACGGAGAGGTTAGGCTAGGTTAGGTTAGGTTAGGTCCTAATTATCCTGACCCTAACCTCTAGAGGGGTTCAAGGAGGACAGATTATACTCGATCAGACACAGCCGAGGACAAGGAAACGACTCCTAGCTTGGTGAAGGACGAGTCTCGCAGGTTTGGTTAGGTTAGGTTCACACAGGTTTGGTCCGCCACTAACCTCAGCGCCATTAAAAGCGACTTGGTGATACCGATCGTCTCTCGTGATCTTATCTGCCACCTCGATTAAACCAGTGGCGGAGGCGAGATAGATAGATAGATAGATAGATAGATAGATAGATAAAGAAAGATGTGAAGTTTAACCTCTTGAATATAATGGATCCTGCCTCCTCCTCTTCAACATCCTCCACCACCTTCTCCTCCCTGTCCCCTATCCTTCCCCCACCTCCCACCCTACCCTTCCCCTTTTCCTCCCTTTCCTTCCCCCTCCTCCTTCCTTCCCCCTCCTCCTCCCTATCCCCTCTCCTCCCTCCCCCTCCTCCTCAACCCCTATACCAGCACCCACATCGGACAGGTAGATGATGACTTACCTTCAATCACCGATGATCCACAGGTAAAGGTGTACATTAATCAACTATGTATGAAGAAGGGGATAATAAAAACCAAACACATCACAGCTCCACTAATAAGGCAGGTAATGAACGCTGGCTATACCTGTGTCACCTGTTAACCTACACACGCTGATGCTTCTTCTGGGTGGCTGTCTACGATAATTAATTAGATAAAGGTAGACGATGAAGATGATGAAGAAAGTGTGTGTTTGTGATCGTGTTGGTGCTCTCTCTCTCTCTCTCTCTCTCTCTCTCTCAGGGGGCGACCATTACAGTAACCAAAGTTCCTCTGGGCCTCGGTGGCAATTCCTGGAAACGAACCCTGCTGACGGGGGACAACACAACAGGTGTTCATCTCCTGCTAGAGTTGAGAGCGAGGTGTCTGCTCGTTTATACCGCCAGCGTACTTGTGAGTGTCTGGTTCTTTATTCGTCACCTCGGGCGAGTTACACACCTTAGGATTCTAATTAAAATTTAAAAAAGTTCAACTCTTGACTTCCTTATAGAGGTCTTGCAGCAAATCAACCAGGCCTGAGGCGATACCAGTAATTTAGTACTTAGATGATAGCTTTATGTGTCTGGTGGTGACTTGACCTGTTGTGTGTGTGTGTGTGTGTGTGTGTGTATCTTGCATTACTATTTATGTACACCATGTGCATGTCAGGTGTGCAGGAGATAATCACTCTGGCATCAGGTATTCATAATGACACTGATTACCGACCAAAATACCTTTATTCAGCTTCGCTTAATTAACACGAAGTATCTCAAGAGCGAGAGTAGGTAGGTAGGTAGGGAGGGAGGGAGGGAGGGAGGGAGGTAGGTAGGTAGGTAGGTAGGTAGGTAGGTAGGGAGGGAGGGGGGGGGGGCGGCTGACACATTGGAGCGTCAGTGTAAGCAGATGATACATGTATCTTTCTCTTCGTGTTTAACCACAGAGGCGGCGAGACACACACACACATCCCTGCAGGTGACGCACTGCCTTACGGACGCTTCTACCACCTGACAATGCTCTTGTTAATTGACTGGAGTGGTGCAGCAGCAGAACTGTCAGCGACTGAAGACTGTGCTGACCGGGTGACTGGTGGTAAGAAATGAGATCTAATTTGAATAGGCCAAACTTTATCTTAATCCAAGCATGAGGACTGGGGCCTAATCCTCACTACTAGGACAAAAGGACAGGGTCTATTGGGATTTAAGACTGGGGCTCATATGTCCGGCCCACTTAACCTAACCTGTCATCAACACAACAAACACACCCTGAGGTTTAACGAATAGTAGGCCCCAGTGTCGAGGCAAACCGGACGACTCGGCAACTGCACTGGCAAACTATATTAACGCTGAACACGATCCGCTGCCCAATTACTACTGGCTAGACAGAAGCAAATGGCGTAAAGAATCTCGCCCATAGTTTCACCCTCTGCCTGGGGACTTTACCTGGGGCTACTCGTCTGCGGGAGGAGGGAATGTTGACCACTACTGCGCCACAGGTCGCCTCTGTCATCCAATACTGATGTTGCAAGTTGCTACCTGAACTTGCCCACGTCAATAGAGCCTCCCCACGTCAATAGAACAATCTCCCCACGTCAATAGAACAATCTCCCCACGTCAATAGAGCCTCCCCACGTCAATAGAACAATCTCCCCACGTCAATAGAACAATCTCCCCACGTCACTAGTGCCTCCCCACGTCATTAGTGCCTCCCCACATCAACAGAACCTACCCACGTCAATAGTGCCTCCCCACTGTCCTCACACACAACATACACTTCTATCATGTAATAAGACGCCGAAGGTAAGGTTCAGGTCTCTCCTTCCCCCCTAGTCCGGTCCAGGTCCCCCCTTAGCCCCCTCGCCCTAATAGTCCCCTCCATCTTTTTTATTTAACCTTATTCAGACTTATAGATGCTTCAGGGGGGGTAGGGAGGGGGGAGGGGTGGGGAAGGTGGGGGGTAGGGAGGGGTGGGGGAGGGGTGGGGGAGGGGGAGGGGTGGGGAAGGTGGGGGTAGGGAGGGGTGGGGAAGGTGGGGGTAGGGAGGGGTGGGGAAGGTGGGGGTAGGGAGGGGTGGGGAAGGTGGGGAGGGGTGGGGGAGGGGTGGGGAAGGGGGGGTATATCTACGGCAGCTCTTCACCACAGCAACGAGAGAAGACACGAAATTTACAGTGTTTAGAAAATGGACGAAAAACGAACGAGATCGCTAATTAATCATTACGACTTTAGGCAAATGCTATACCATGAACTTTGTAAGGGTAAGGTAAGGTAAGGTAAGGTTCAGGTAAGTTAAGGTAAGGGTACGCCAGATTAGGTTACGTTAGGTTGAATTATGTGTAAAAATATCTGCTTTTGCGGTTCTGTTCGTGGGACTTTTACAACACTGTATAGTCTGGCCGGACGAGTTCACGGTCAACATGGCGGCGGCGGTGGCAGAAGAAGAAGAGGAAGAGGAAGAAGGAGACGAGGAGGAGGAGGAGGAGGAGGAGGAGGAAGGTAGTAGTAGTGATGATCGCATGGCAAATGACCCCCAGACAGACGCCCTTTTTTTTTTTTTTTTTGGCAGAAACTCAACACAGTGGAAAGTTTTTACACGGGCAGGTATACTTGTGGCCGAACCTCATACAGGTAGACGATACACACAACACTTGCATGGAGAGTTACACCTTGATGGGGGGGAGGAGGGGAGGGGAGGGGGGGAGGGGGAGGGTCGGGGAGGGGGAGGGGGAGGGGGTCGGTGTCCAGTTCCCCCTTCAGGCAGGTAAGTCGCCCCCTCCCCTCCCCTCCCTTACACTACACTACAGTAAGCAGTCGGTAGCCTCCATGTGAGTGCAAAACTAATTACAACTCTCTTCAGTTATTGAGATAAACGAATCGCCCGAGGCCAGGGATAATCTTGAAGGTATTTGAGGACATATAACCATTAAATATATTGTAGTATTATATGTTGATTGATATATACACACAGTTTCTCTTCATTTCTAACCTGTGATGAAACAGGTTCTCAGGTAGTGTGTGTGAATAGTCTTGTGTATTTAGATGATCCTTATAGATGGTTCATTAACGTATTAGTTATAAGGCGTTTATATTAGTCATTAGTGCAGGTGAGTTTCAACAGGTAAAATCCTCATCGTTTATGTCATTGATTTAATAACATCTTTTTATTCTCATATATTTTGTTTTTCTTTGGGGTTATTTATTTCCTTTCTGTTTTAATTCCCGTGCTCTGGAAAAAAAAACCCCGCTATGTACAGTAAAGCTTCCATATAACGGACTTTTCTCCATACATTCCGTTAGATGGAGGTTTTACATCTAACGAACCCTCGATATAACAGACTTTCCTCTCCTTATTGTCCGTTAAATAGAGGTTTCACTGTAACTAATTTTTTTCCTCAGGTGTTCACATTCCCTCCCTCAGGTATTCACATTCCCTCCCTCAGGTATTCACATTCCCTCCCTCAGGTGTTCACATTCCCTCCCTCAGGTGTTCACATTCCCTCCCTCAGGTATTCACATTCCCTCCCTCAGGTGTTCACATTCCCTCCCTCAGGTGTTCACATTCCTACCGCCACGACTTAATGTCCTTCATATAACCTTTGCTTAAGTTCTTGTTTTATTCGTCAACAGATGTAAAGTCTACCACATCTAACCGAACCTAAACTAAACTAACCTAACCTAAACTAACCCCTAACCTCAGTTTTAATCTCCTAATCTAACCCACCTTAATCCTACTCTAACCTAACCATTCTTAACTTTATAAACCTTAAACCCAACGAAATCATCCCCTAACCTAACATAAACCCAACCAAATCCATGGTTTTCTCTGTACCACAAAACCTCTCGGGGTCCGTCCAGGGATTAGAGTTAGCCCCTCACTTGCCATCATCAGGAGCCTAACGCCTTTCGTCTTGGGTATATGTTAGAAGGGATTTATGAAGGGCCAACGTATTGCTACTACTAACCCACCCCCTCCCCGCCCCACCCCGCCCCGCCCCGCCCCGCCCCGCCCCACCCCACTTCGCCACGCCCCTCACCACCCCCTTAACGAATCAGAGCTTCTTATTATTACTATTACCAAAATGTCACTCCAACAACCCCCCCCCCACCCCCCAAGGTTTCTCCAGGTTTACAAACACGCCGAAGGGATGAAGTGGCGGTGGGACTGGCGGTGCTGGCGGTGGGATTGGCGGTGCTGGCGGTGGTTCAATTCCTGCCGAGCTAATTATCTACTTACTGTCGCCATATATCTCACGCTCCTTTGAGAACACAATCTCACAAGTATGCAATATCGCTCAGTTTGATCTTATGAACTACCATGTAAGGCAGTGAGAGGCGATGCTACACGTCCTGGGCTACTTGAGGGCTACTAAGGGACTACTAGGGACTGATGCTGTATTATTATGATGAGGGAGGGAGGCTGAGTGCATGGCTGGCTGGTGGTCCTCCTCCTCCTTCTTTTTCTTCTTCTTCTTCTCCAACACCACCTCCTGCTCCTCCTCCTCCTCCAACACCACCTCCTGCTCCTGCTCCTCCTCCTCCTCCAACACCTCCTCCTCCTCCCCCTCCTGCTCCCCCTCCTCCCGTGGGCTACTGAACACACATCAACCACCCACCCTGAAATTTTCCTCCTAGTATATTAGTCTCTTTACTCTATTTCATCCTGGGAAAAAATCGAGTCCCCTCCTTTTTTTTAATATAAATTCGTATAAATAAATAAAAAAAAAATGTTAGGGTTTTCCTGTGTAACTGAGAGAGAGAGAGAGAGAGAGAGAGAGAGAGAGAGAGAGAGAGAGAGAGAGAGAGAGAGAGAGATATTCTACCTCTTACACTTATCACTCCAGTTAATAATAACAATAATAATAATAATAATAATAAACTTAACAATAAATAATTTTTATGACTTTCTCCAATAATGACAACTATTATAATATTAACCTCACCTTTTACCTGAAACAACAACAAGAAAAACAAAAACAATACGATAAGAGAACTAAGCAAACACCTCATAAATTCACACCTGTAATCATGTCCTAAATACACACCTGTAATCATGTCCTAAATACACACCTGTAATCATGTCTTAAGTACACACCTGTAATCATGTCCTAAATACACACCTGTAAACAGTATAACCTGTTGATTTCAGTAGGTGGGAGAATATACCACATGTGTATCCTGTTAAACGGATCAACGGCAAAAGGAAAGGTCCAAAGGCGATGGTTTATACCGTTAACAGAAAACAGACTGTGACACAAAAATCCCCGATGCTGTTGGCTGTGTCGGACAGTTGGACGACACACGCACACACGCACACGCACGCACACGCACGCACACACACACACACACACACACACACAGACACACACCAGTAATGAGATCAAATATTTGGGGAGGTCGGTGTTGTTAGCAGAGATTGTTTGTATGTATGTATGTATGTATGTATGTATGTATGTATATGTAAATTAGAATATAAAATAAATTACTTAGTTACTCTTGCTGACTTAAAAGAATAAAAAAAAAATATATAATACAAATAAAATAAATGCCTTCAGTGTCCAGTCGGGTGATGAGATGCAAAACTGTGTCGGGTTATCTCTCCTGTGAGGAATAGTTATGAAGCAGTGGAGAAGGGGAGAGGGGGGGGAAGGGGAGGGGGGAAGGGGGGGAAGGGGAGGGGGGAAGGGGGGGAAGGGGAGAGGGGGGGGGAGGGTAGATGGTTTGGTTAGGTTAGGTTAGACTCCGTGGGTCAGGAGAGAATTTAGTGGGTCCTCCCCCAAGGCGTGATGCTGACTCGTGTTTTGTGAAGTGTCTGGAGCTTTCAAACTGTACTGTCTCCCAAATGATTATTATTGTGTGTGTGTGTGTGTGTGTGTGTGTGTGTGTGTGTGTGTGTGTTTCTTGGCTATATTTGGCGCTAATCAGTGTTTACGCCATCGAAAGAGTTACACACATTTGGACAATACGATACTAGCTGGAGAAGATACACATTACAGAACTCTTTTACTATCTACTAATATGTGGGAGTAATGAAAGAAAGAAAGAAACAAAAAAGGGAGAGAGAGAGGGATAATAAGGGAGAATAATACAAAACAAATATAGAAACAGTCTTGAGAGAATCTAAGACAATAGGGAGAAGTATCCACAGAGTCTTGTTTATTGACCTCCGCTTGCATACACAATGTGCTAAGTGGGACCTCAGGGCCCCTCCTCCACACACCGGGTCACAACACTCGCTGATAATAAGTCACTGTTTATATTTACAGTAACGACATGACCTCCTCTATATACTACCATAATAAACCTCGAGACTTCAATAATACAGACACATACAGATATATACAGACATATATACAGACATCGACACACACGCAGAGATTAGTAAAATAAATCAATTGAGCCAAGACATACTACTCAGATGTTCAGTTTTGATCTTTTATGAGTAGCAGGTCACTTTGTTCACTCGTGACCTGGGGAGTAACAGCAGGTCACCTACATCTAAGGAGTAATAGGAGGTTTAGTTCACTCGTGACCCTCCTGACCTCCTAAGATAGCAGGTTACCTAAAGAGAAAACTCATTTCTCAAGCTGTGTTAGGTCACCTGGTACACCCATGACCTCTCAGGAGGCACAGGTCACTTCTCGGATCATGTTCATCCATCCTCACTCGCCCCGCCCATGGGCATCACCAGACACGCTTATGATTTATATTTATCCAACTACCTGAGAGAGAAGTCATTTGCAACACCATCAACAACAACAAGAAAAAAGTCCCGTCCAAATACGGGATGGCTGAGGGCCAGCGCCAGCAATTTGTGTATAATGAGTCTGCCCAACACGCTTGACACTGTTATCAATACCCGGGTTATTTATGGACGTATCACCTCGACTTTGAGACCAACTCGATCCACACTCAGACAGCGACCCACAGGAGCCTCTGAAAGAAAACAAATAATAGCCATTGAGGTGCCGCCATCAAGATGAAATTGGACTTGGAACTAATTGAAGAAAGCACCCATGACACGGGCCTCGGTCCAGACCGATGTAATGACCTGCCTGGACAAGATGGACCGCCTCGCCCGAGGGACCTGGAGGAGGTCTGGAGTCCTTTCATTATTGGCTGCGATGCTTCAACCACTCGCGCTCCCGGACCTTTCACTCGACTCATTATTGTCCAGAATCTTATCTGACCTCCCCGCGTTAAGTGCTCCTCCAGTGTGCTTCTTGAAGCCTTACGGGGGTGTTAACCGTACCAGAGTGTGATCCAATAATGAGATAGCAGGATATTAATACACCACCACTGAGAATGACTATAAAGGAGTGATTGAATTCAGGTAATTTGCCTCAAAAGAATCCGAACGGGATCGTGCTTTGCTGGAGGTCTGCTGTGGCCTCCCTATTACCACCATCGTCATTATCATCATCAGCAGAAGTGGCAACAGCAGCAGAGTCAGTAGAGGCTGCCTAGAGCAAGAGCATTAATGACTGTAGTTGAGAGTACAGGAGGTGGTGGCATTCAGAGCAGTAATTCCCGTGTCGTTAGTAACATCAGGAGAACAACCAGCCGCCTGACCATCAGCTGACGCGGAGGAAATACCAACACTGACAGCAGCAGCAGCGACAACAAAAGCTGCAACACCGTCTGGGAAGATGTGGTGGAAGGAGCAGTAGCAACAGTAACAAAAAGTAACAGTAACAGCAGCAGTACAGTACAGGTGACAGTGAGAACAGTAACAAAAAGTAACACTAACAGAATCAATAGTAGTAACAAAAATGACAGTACAGGTGACAGTAGCAACAATAGTAACACCAGGAACAGTAACAGTAGCAGCAACAATAGCGATAAAAATAGTGGTGGCAGCGAGGATATCCGAGGCAATTGAAGAGGCATCATCTTTAGTGGCACTCACGGCAACAGAGGAATTAGTACTAGTAGCATGTAGTAGGCGAACTAACAGTGCAGATAACAGCATTATAGCTATTAGTACCAAAACTATTAATAACAGATAGCAACAGCAGTAATAGGACTAACAAAAAAAAAAAAGATTATCAGTAGCAGGACTATCAATAATGGACCTAGCAATAGTATCAATAGCATAACTAGCAATAATGGAACTAGCAATAACAAAACAAACAATAATAAGACTAACAAAAACAGAACTAGCAATAACGAAACAAACAATAGCAAGACTAGCAAAAGGAGAACTAGCAGGAAGAAGAGTCAAGACCATCACTAGTATAAGACTCCCGTGGGATAACAACAGCACCAGAAAACAAGGTAATTGACACAAAGCACTTACTAAACATCACACGTTCTTACCACCCTAACAGCATCACCCCACACACCTAAAAACCTGTGTCAGACGCCTCTCACCTTCTTCCCATAACCACAAAATTCCTCAACCATCAGTGAATCATAACCAAGAAGAATCAACATGTCCTTCACCGAGACACAGAAGAAGAGAGATTAATAAGACTCCCTTAAGAGGTATAGTAACTTCTTGACTGACTCCAGCTTGGGAAGGTTTCAAGATCCGTGTAATGTCTCTATATAGTTCAATGTATACTAAGGAGAAGGAGTGGTATCCTTTGTACATGACCTATTCCATGGGTTTTGTTGTTCGTGCTTCCTCCATGTTGCATATTGAGAGAGAGAGAGAGAGAGAGAGAGAGAGAGAGAGAGAGACGATTCTTACCTTCTCCTCCTATTATGTCCTCCAAGAGTCTTCCTTCCCTCTCATCCTTCATCCTTCTCCTCCAACTTTTCTCTCCCCCTCCCCCCACGTCCCACCAGCCCATTGCACTCTAAATATGTACTACTACCCCATCAGTAGCTGAAGAAGGACAGGTGTTATCAGGTAGGTATCTCGTGGCAATTAAGGTGCCGGTACTAAGGTGTCACTCACAGCTACTCCTGAAAGCGGAGGACCTACCAGGGCACTACCAATTCTCCTCCCCCCTACCCTTCTTCCCCTCCCTCTCCCCCTCCCTCTCCCCCTCCCTCTCCCTCTCTCCCTCCCCCCTATCTGCTTCACACTCACCTGCCTCTCGCCTTCTTCTTTATGAGGTCCAAGGATGCCACCTGCCCGGGCCATGTTGGATCACACTAGGGTGGGTGGGTGTTGGATCACGGGTGGGTGGGTGTTGGATCACGGGTGGGTGGGTGGTGGATCACGGTAGGGTGGGTGGTGGATCACGGTAGGGTGGGTGGTGGGTCACGGTAGGTTGGGTAGTT
The DNA here is from genome assembly GCA_958450375.1 of Homarus gammarus. Taxonomy (NCBI): domain Eukaryota; kingdom Metazoa; phylum Arthropoda; class Malacostraca; order Decapoda; family Nephropidae; genus Homarus; species Homarus gammarus. The sequence continues at coordinate 94,691 of CAUDMG010003340.1, forward strand.
GTGTGGATGGGTGGATCACGACTCTTAAACTTACCAGAATATATTAATTGTCAGGATAATTACCACCCGGGTTATCAACTTGAAACTGTTAAAAAAGAGATTAACCAAGTACCTTTGTCCTTACACCTTGATCACCTGAATACCTCATTAATCAAACTCAGAGAGAGAGAGAGAGAGAGAGAGAGAGAGAGAGAGAGAGAGAGAGAGAGAGATGCAAATACCCTCAATAACCTGACACATATTACCTGGGACAATATATACAATACACCCGCTTAGTGCCAGGACTCTCTCACACAAACTGTACTTAATCACCAAGTAAGAGAGAAAAAAAATTATTACAATCGGTTTCATGTGTTCTGTAAGTGTTGAATTATTAATGCTACAGCTTTGGCTTCTGTTCTACCTGGGGTTATGCTACAGTCCTATAATTACCTGTCGACTTTCCGGCTATGTTGCCATCATATAATTAGTAGCTCGATGGCTCCTGGGTATACCAGTCCAATAAACTTGTTTTCCGCATTTACTTCACTGCAATTTGCTTGAGAATTTAATGGATCAGGGAGGAAGAGGGTGTGGGTGGGGTGAGGAGTGTGGGTGGGGAGTGTGGGTGGGGAGCGTGGGTGGGGTGGAATGGGGTGGGTAGTAGGGGGGGGGTATTTTCTGTTGTACTTGGGACTATGGTGTGGTTAAAAGCTAATTGTTTGCAGGTAATAAGCATACCTGTCCTCTCCGCATGGATGCATTTGGCTAGCTGGACTAACCATACCCTCTCCTCCTACAAAATACGCTTCGGTGTTGTGCATATTGGCTACACATTGGTTATTCAGGCGATGTTTTTCCAGACAATAAGGACCGATGGCCCCTTAGCTGGCTTCCCAAGGCTTTCTCTTGCTTTGGGAGAAAATATTACATACGAGTGTCAGGTTCCCTAAATCACACTTACTGTTCTGTTTGGTTTCTCTGGAATAAATTACGGTGTTATGGCGTCTCAGGTGATGATTTCTGTCGATTAAATTTCTCTCATTAATTACAGTATGTTTTTATTATCAATCTGTAAACCTGTTGGGGATATTATAATTAGCCTGATACCTGTTAGCATTTAATCAGTATCGTAATTACTATCAACAATCAACTTGGAATAATTTTGACGTTTGAGATTAATTAAGATATAATAATTAATGAGGAAATTTTATATCTACAGTCTTAGTCTTTTAAAAACATATATATTAATACACTAACAGCCTAGAATATCTTAACCTAACCTAACCTAACCTAACCTAACCTAACCTGACAAGAACATACGAGGTCAAATCATCCATAAGAATAGTTAAGAAGAAGAAATATATGTTTTTTTAAATCTCTGGATAAGAATACACGAGTATACACACCTAAGAATACATACCGGTGCAAGGGAAGGTGTATTAAAACTCTCAAAAGTTCATGAAAATATACAAGAAGAGTGTGGCAAGAATACGCGCACACACACACACACACACACATACACACACACACGCACACACACGCACACACACACACACACACACACACACACACACTTAACAAAAACCCGAATCCCTGTGAATTAAACCCTTCACTGTGTTGGTGGGGTCTCGCCTCCTAACACAAGCACATTACTACTGCATTTTGACGGTGATACTTCCCCCCCCCCCTCTCCTTCCCCTCTCCCTCACCCCCCCTCTCCCTCCCTCACCCCCTCCCTCTCTCTCTCCCTCTCACCACTTTTTTTTCCTCCCCATTCTGAAACTTGGGGTGAATTTGGAGCAACAGGTCTTATGTGACAAGTAACGAGAGCTCGACATGAGTTTAAATGCAGTTCTGAGTCGAGGGAAAAAACACACACACACACACACACACACACACACACACATCACTGGTGACTCTAGACTACAAGGAAGCATATTTGTGGTCGATGGAATAATTTAGGTTCATGAATGTACACGAAGACTCTGAGTGAGGCTCTAAAGCTCTTGATTTAAGAGTGTTGCTTTTTTTTTCTTCTTCTGCTTTTCTTATTTCTTCTTGATAGGAGAGGCATGTAAATAACGTATGAATCGAGAGACAGGTATGTTGAAATGTACACACACACACACACACACGTACGGGATTATAAAAATACTGTACATACATACATACATACACACACACGTACGGGATTATAAACATACTGTACATACACACACACACACACACACACACACACACACACACACACACACACACATACATATACATACATACATACATACATACATACATACATGTAAACACTGACAGTTGTTGACCTACACCAATATAGAAGCACACTTATACACAAACACACACAAACACCCTGGCATGCACACACACATATTATGGAAAAACTTGACCACATGGCCTCAGGCTCCCTCATCAACACAGTGGCGCAACAGGCTATGAAAAAACAACAACATTTTATACAACTCATCCAAGATGTTTCTGGGTTCCATCTTAAGAGTCAAGTATCACGACGGACTATTTGTATTTTATGTTTTCACGTTAATAAGATGCCTGGACGAGCGTACACGATTGTCAGCACGGACGGATATTATTGCCAAACGTTCCTTGGCATTCATTGTGAGTGTGACGGTGGACGAAAGTTAAATCTTCAAGGTAGTATTATATTTATCCATGTCCACAACACAGTATTATGAAGGTATAAGCCTTACACTGGCCGGGGAGCAACGAGCGCCACCCTACCATGTGCGACCCCCACCATCACACCCCATCCTCTCGTCTCTTCGGCCCAGGCCACTCGTTGTATCACTCCCGGGAAGGCTTAAATAAATCACTAAGCTTTTTTTCCTAACATTATGGAGTGGTCAGCTGTTTATGTCGTATTTTACACAGGCGTGGATGTGACATTATTCATCCCGCAGTTACTGAGCCGTAAATCATCGTGATTGCAACTTACTGGTGGCTGAAAGACGCTGCCGGGGACTAGTGTAGGAAAAAAAACATTGATTAACAGTTAACTATTTAAGGACATTAAATGGGTTATCAAAAATAGGATCACTATTACCCGGCGGATAATAGGCGTGAGTTATGAGGGAAATAATATGTGTTGATGTATTCATGGGGCGTTAGATGTAGCTTAAACGAGATTTATGCCCACTAAACATAAGGCGAAATCCATTTACTCTTAAACGTAGTACGGGAGGAGGGGGAGGAGACGTGTTCAGCGCCTGCCGCAGATGCTGATCAGGTCAACCGTGATAAGGATCTACCGAGTGTTTGCCGACAAGGGCGAGTTTAGGTTGAGTCGAGGCTCTGGCACGAGACTCTTAGCCTCAAGTCAGTGTTGGGGAGCCCCAGAGTCTCTATGGTGTACCCCACAGCACCCCCCGGAGCCTCAGAGTCTCTATGATGTACCCCACACCACCCCCAGAGCCTTAGAGCCTCCATGATGTACCCACACCACCCCCGGAGCCTCAGAGCCTCATGACGTACCCCACACCACCCCCGGAGCCTCCATGATGTACCCACACCACCCCCGGAGCCTCAGAGCCTCATGACGTACCCACACCATCCCCAGACACTAATATCTTGACCAGCCAACGAACAAATAATTTATTCAAGTGTCTTATCACAAAACCACATTTTTTCCCTCAATATACATTCAACATTATAATCAACATAACTGAAGGTCTTCGTTAGTGTATTTGAACCTGACATATGCATTCAAATACTTACTTTTATTTAACAGAATCACACGTTTCTGGTCTATGCTTGTCAGACTTCATCCCACAATTACTTAGAATAAAGATACGCAAATTCCTGTCGGTAAATACATAATTTTTTTTTGTAACCAAGACTCGTAATCATATTCCCATAAAAGGAATTTACTTATTTATTTATTTAATCAACAGTTTTTGCCTTCGTGTTCGCTAAGGTTTCTATATAAGGAAACATTAGATAATTTTAAAGACTAATCTGTAAATAAAGAAAAACAAAACTGAAGAACAAAGATAAATAAGAAGGGAAATTTAACCTCATCTTCTCACAACAAAACAAGAGACAGGTGGAACTTTCGCATCGTCCCCCTGGTGGTGTGTGGCCGAAGCGAATGGCATTCCCCAAACCTCACGGAATCGTGGTCACTTCAACAGCGCTCTTGACGTAATACCTCTACCCGGGTGGAAATCTAATTACCATATCGCAGCCTCGTCAAGCACAGTGGACGCCTTCAAGCAGAACGCCGGCCATTATGCAGTAATCTCTCTCTCTCTCTCTCTCTCTCTCTCTCTCCCTCTCTCTCTCTCTCTCTCTCTCTCTGTTTTTGTAGCGTCTGCCAGTCACGCTCACCACACCTCCACTCGTGAATCCATTGACTCCAGAATGGCAGGGGAAAGTCGACACAGAATCATAATTTTTACCGCCGTCGTCATCACCGTCAACATTACCTCCAGCAGGATTTGTGGGCCTGAAGGTGTGCGTCTGGAGGAGCGTGTTGCCCCCCACCTCTTCTTCTTATCTTATCGCTTATTCTATTTATTATATCATTTCAATTTTGTTATTTACACACACACACATACATCAATTGAGGTCTCAGTAAACAATTAAAAGCCAACAGACGAGGGAGTTTGTGTCTATCTTTAACTCTTTTAACTCTCTTATTGGAGGTAAGGTAAGGTAAGGTAAGGTAAGGTAAGGTAAGGTAAGGCAAGGTAAGGTAAGGTAAGGTAAGGCAAGGTAAGGTAAGGTAAGGTAAGGTAAGGTTCGGTAAGGTAAGGTAAGGTAAGGTAAGGTAAGGTAAGGTACGGTAAGGTAAGGTAAGGTAAGGCAAGGTAAGGTAAGGTAAGGTAAGGTAAGGTAAGGTTAGGTAAGGTAAGGTAAGGTAAGGTTAGGTAAGGTACGGTTAGGTAAGGTAAGGTACGGTAAGGTAAGGTAAGGCAAGGTACGGTTAGGTAAGGTAAGGTACGGTAAGGTAAGGTAAGGTAAGGCAAGGTAAGGTACGGTAAGGTAAGGTAAGGTACGGTAAGGTAAGGTAAGGTTAGGTAAGGTAAGGTACGGTAAGGTAAGGTAAGGTAAGGTAAGGTTAGGCAAGGCAAGGTAAGGTAAGGTACGGTAAGGTAAGGTAAGGTAAGGTTAGGCAAGGCAAGGTGAGGTAAGGTTAGGTAAGGTAAGGTAAGGTAAGGTAAGGTTAGGTAAGGTACGGTACGGTAAGGTAAGGTAAGGTAAGGTTAGGTAAGGTACGGTAAGGTAAGGTAAGGTAAGGCAAGGTAAGGTAAGGCAAGGTAAGGTAAAGTCTAATTTCTACATAAAACTCATAAGATTTTTACAAACTTTTTTTTATCAACATATTAAACTACTTGTATCCCCCCCCCCCCCCCCCCCCCAAAAAAAAAGTAAAAATAGCCTAAAAGTTTGATTCAGAGAAAAGTCAATCTTCACTTTGCTGTCACCAACTGCACGAGTCAGTCTGAATTCTGTTTTAATCTTGCACAGTGATTATGGGCTTCCCAAACAATATCTTCAAATACTTGTATCAAAAGAAAAAAATAATAATTCTAATGTTTTCTAAGTAATAAACAAGACGTCTAATTTTCTTTTTGTTTCGTTCTCTATATAATTCAGTATATTTTCTGCTTTTAAAATCTATCGACTTATTACGAGTATTTCTGATACAATCTTAACGTGCTTGTATTGCAAAAGAAAAACAACTTGCAATACCTCCCAAGTCAGATCTAGATAATTTAGTCTATTTTGTACGAGTTAGTTTCTTCTGGAATTCTTGAAGTTGCAATATTCTTAGGAACTTCTTGCCAAATTCTTGAAAAATTCTAAAATCCTTACAAATATCTAGTTGTACTTTTTCCAAACTTTCTGTAAAACTATTTCAAACTTCCTATAAAACTGTGGTGAATTTTTTTATAAACTTTTGGAGAACTTTTTACGGACAATATATTTTTGCGAACTTCTGTAAAACTTCTTCAGAACTTTCAATAAAATTCCAGCCAACTTGTGATACAAATCTGTGACCGTCAGCTGTCAGGTATCATGGACTCAACACACATACAGACAAATTCATAAATATCGAAAACAAACGAAGAGAAACGGGAAGACATTACAAAAGTCACCATCACTGTAAATACATTATACTGTATCTTACTGTATTTACTATATTACAATCTATAATACATCACCTCTTATACCACACTATATCTCACACAATTATAGCACCATATATAATCGCGTTCCTATAACAGAGACATATAAATCCACAATGTTATTTTTAGTACGTGATTGCTAAGGCTAATTTATCTAGTGTGTAAATTAACTGTTATTTCTATTTTATGTCTAAGTTAGTATAATTATTTACCTGGGTTAATTACACACACACACACACACACACACACACACACACACACACACACGACACTTATAGTTAAGGTTCAAGGCTACAGCTTTAGAATGGCCGCCACCATAAGAGCTCCTTCACAAAAGGTCATTATTGTTATCAGTACCAAATGACCTTATCAGTTCCTTCACAATGAGGTGTTTCTTATATAAAAAGCCATTGATAAAAAAACCTTCTTATCTCCTACAGGTGTGTGTGTGTGTGTGTGTGTGTGTGTGTGTTTTGTGTGTGTGTGTGTGTGTGTAATGGTGGGAGGTAAAACTAACACAATCTCCAGGTAACTAAAACCAGACCATTTAAACACCAATCTTATATTATCTCCTTAAGTTTAGAGCAGAATAATCATGGCTAATTACTCTGTGGTAGTAATTACGGTAGAAAATAATGGCCAATTAGAGTTTATATTGGCCAACGAGAGGAAATTGTGAGGAGGAGGAGGGGGAGGGGGAGGGGGAAAGGCGGAGGGGGGGGGAGATCGGACCAATAGCTGAGTAGTTCGCTGGTGATAATAACAAGGTAAGACCCCCCCCCCCCCTCTCTACCCCCCCTCATAATTCATGGTCTTTTTCCTCCTAGTGACACTCAACACCTAGGTAGGAGGTAGATACTTACACATACTCTTCCCTCATACTTACTCACTCTCATCCTCATCCTCCTCATACTCAGGTACTCATATTCATATCATAATCATCAACGTTCACTTATAATCTCATAAACACATTCAGCATTTAATTTTCCTCATAATAGTAAACATTCACCTCACTATGTTGTTTCCTTCACACTCATCTTCCTCATCTTCCTCATACTTCCTCATGCCCACACACTCATTCAAACACTCATAATCTTCCTCTCAAGGGCCTTATACTCTCGCAATGTGACTCACCCTCTGGCAATCATCTCATTCACAGGGACTAATTTATCCCACTAAAACCACATCAATTAACCTGCTCACACACACACCCAGAGCCCCAGGATAAACTAAAAACAAAAGAAAATCTATTATAAACACTTCAAAACCTTATTCTGTACCGTGTGATTCCATTTCTCGATCCTCTTTTATTTTTCTTTGTTTTGTTTCTTAAGTCTATTGAAGTTAATGGCGCGAGAACTGAATCATTAAGAGTACACACGTCTTCTGAACTCTTACAACGGGTTTAATAATACTGATTCTATTATTTTTTCTATTAATTAACTTTTAACTGTCACTACATGTTGTCTTAATATAGAAAAATATATCATAAAACTTCTAAATAACTCAAGTGTTTCGAGAATCTATATTTTTAAGTCGTATTTAGATCCTGTTTTGGGGGGTACTTAAATAGCTTAGTCGATGCTATTTTTTTTTTTTTATTACTCCAACAATGACCATATGAGAGGTTTATATGTCTCCGGAACATGACCTCAGAAATTCCA
>CAUDMG010003340.1:107500-182500 GCA_958450375.1 Homarus gammarus
TAAACGCCACAACCCTCAAGTATTCTATCTGGAGCTCCGCCATAATGCAGTCAGCAGCGGCACCACTACTCAAGAGAAGGAGGGAGTGGCTGGCTGGCTGACTGGCTGGCTTCCCTTAAAGACACCAACAGACCCTCTAAAAGGTTCATCTCTGTTAAAGATCTCTTATTATTACTGTTGTTCAAGTCTGTGGTGTTTGTTTATGTTGCTCTCTCTCTCTCTCTCTCTCTCTCTCTCTCTCTCTCTCTCTCCTCGTTTTTTTCCATTTCCCCCCTTTCCTTTTCCCTTTCTTCCTCAGTCTTATTTCTTTCTTCCTCTTTACTTTCATTTCCCTTCTTCCTTTTTATTCATTTTATTTTCGTATTCCTATTATCTCTCTCTCTCTTTTGCTTTTACAGTTATTCCTCTTATTCTTCTCCCACTTCTTCCTCTCTCATCCTTCTCCTTATCATTATCGCTCTTTCTCATCTACCATCTTTATCATTACTCTTTCCCCGTCATCTTTACCATTTTCTTTCTCTCCTCCTCACTGAACTACGTATAAGGAAACACATGATAAAGTGAGGAGATAGGTAAGACGGTCGACAGCTGCACACTTGACCTTACTGAGTGGATTGCATAATTGTGTTTTGTTATAGAGAATAGAATGGATAGACACTTAGACATATGTAAGGAAGCAATCACAATCTTACACTGTATATGACTGAAGGGTTAGGTTAGGTTAGGTTAGGTTAGGTTAGGTTAGGGTAGGTTAGGTTAGGTTAGGTTAGCGTTAGGTTAGGTTAGCGTTAGAGTGGTCAATCATCAGGTGAAATAAGCTGGGGTAGAGATGCTTCAGGTAAGTATATATTAAGCTGAGATCCTGAAGCTTTACAGTGTTGAATGATTACTGAGTGATAAGGGACTTTGAGACTCAGTGTAAAGTGTACCGCGGTGATGTGGGGCGGTGGGGGGGTGGGGTGGGGAGGGGTGAAGCATAGTCATGATAACAAGGACAGGGTCAGGTACAACGTCAATAATGCAGGTGTGATTAGAACTACACAACACCTGGGATGGGAACGACCTAAAGTGCCACCACTCCTACCACCACCACCACCACCCTTCTTTCCTTCAGGGTGTGTACGTGAGGGAGGCAGGGGAGGGAGGGAGGGAGGGAGGGAGGGAGGGAGGGAGGGAGGGAGTCACTAGGATGCTGGAGGGCTTCAAGATCATTACTGGCCCACGATGAGATGAGATGTATTATGCGAGGAGCCCCCTGTGATGTAGCGTTCCCAGGTGTGTGTGTGTGTGTGTGTGTGTGTTACTGTTCCTCTGGGGGTGTGTGGGGGGGGGGGGGAGGGGAACGTCACAGTAAAGGTAAATATTGGAAGTAGCTAAACATTCCCAATAGTTGCCACAGGTAGATCAAGGTGTATAACAAAGCAGGTATAACAAGGTACAAATAAACTGTTAATTACTGTAGGTGTAAGGGACTCTTCTAACACCCTATTACAACACTGATTTAAATAGGAACTTAGTACACCTATTTTACCATTAAATTTTCATGATCATCTTCGATTTTTTTCAACATCTTAAAAACATAATTTCTTGTATCCTCTAAAATCCAGAGAAAATTTTGGCTGTCCCGGTCTTATAATTCATACCACCAGAGCCGAGCCAACGAGAGAGAGAGAGAGAGAGAGAGAGAGAGAGAGAGAGAGAGAGAGATTACACACTCCACAACCTGGTATAGCCTGGCATTCTGGTTACACACTACATAACATACAATTACTTATTCCTGACCACATCTACGCTCTTAATTCTCAACTCAACGAGGCATTCTTAACCTAATAACTGAGGTCTAAACACACACACACACACACACACACACACACACAGAAGACCAGTGGCTTATTATAACCTAAATGTGAATAATTCCAAGGGGCAATATTAATTCTTAAGTCGATATAACTTTTTTTTTTCCTTAACCAGAATCTGTGTGTAATTATTCGCTTCAGATCGAGATAACAGAGTAATGATTGTTTACTGCACCAGATGTGTATATTACATACATACATACATACATACATACATACATACATGTCAAAAAAAATACAAAAGAAAAATGAAATTCCCAACGACAATAGAGTTAATAATTACGCGAGAGAGAGAGAGAGAGAGAGAGAGAGAGAGAGAGAGAGAGAGAGAGAGAGAGAGAGATAAACCCACCCACCTACTCACCAACATTAAACCCATTACAACTTGTGGATGATAAAAGCCTTAAGAAGAACAAACCCAGATCAATAGATAAACCCACATTAAACCGATTTAATTTTACACGAGCGACAACAAAAGACCTGAATTTAGAAGGTTTAAGACTCCAACCAGTGTATATATAAGGATTTAGAGAGAGAGAGAGAGAGAGAGAGAGAGAGAGAGAGAGAGAGAGAGAGAGAGAGTTCCTACACACACACACAAGTTAATAGGACAATAATAGCAATGAGAATGTCTTTGAAGACTTCGTTATTGTTCTCTCCAGCTAATGAGTGGAGATAGGAGAATGAGAATAAATTACAAGAGACAGAGAGATATTCTTGGGAGATAATATGCAATTTGTGGTGACTTTAAATACGGGTCATTAGATGAGGTTATAGGATTAATTATGTGAGTGATGAGGGGAATGTTATAGGTTATGATGATGATGATGATGATGGTGATGATGATGATGATGATGATGGTGATGATGATGATGATGATGATGATGGTAATGATGATGGTGATGATGATGATGATGATGGTGATGATGATGATGATGATGATGGTGATGATGATGGTAATGATGATGGTGATGATGATGATGATGGTGATGATGATGATGATAATGAAGATGATGATGCCAGGGGAGTGATAAATATCTTCTCGTTGCTTTAAAAATAGTCTACGAACCCCTGCCCACCCCCCCCCCCCCCAATATTAACACGACCACCAGCTTCAAACAACGAAAAGAAAGGATATTAGACCACGATAGACTGAACACACACACACTTCGACATATCGTTACTACAGTCCTTCTACCTGTAACTAATGTTCCAAACGACTACAACAACATTGGAATTACTAGATTTTTTGTATTAATTTTTTTTTGGTTCAGAACACGAAATTGGTTGAGGTCTGGATGAGGTCGTGTGTATGTGTGTGTGTGTGTGTGTGTGTGTGTGTGTGTGTGTGTGTCCTAAAAGTTCAGTAGAAACGTGTCTGTTAATCTACCAGTTCTAACTAGATACATCCACCTCGTGTTGTCTCGTCCACTAACATGCCGCCTCAGGGAATCCTTGACCTCTCCACCTGCGACAACTGCCTCTGGAGACTCGTTAGAGATGATATAACACCAACGATGAGCTCAAAAGACGTAATCAAGAAACACCTAAAAAAAAAAAAAAAAATCCCGGAAAATGTTCAACAAAACTCGGTACAAAACGAATCTCTACCTTGAGGATGACGAAGTATAAACAAAACAATACAAGAACTATAGTTACAGTATCATGTAATAAACGAACAGTATATATAATAAAACTGTAACTGCTGTAGTGATGATTCCTCCACAAGTTATCCTTAGAATATTAGGAGGCGACCACACACTATGCCCCGCCCTACTCACGCGGCCCTGAGGTTCTCAATACCTACATGTGTCGTGTGATGAGAGCAAGACAAGACAACATGGGTCCCCAGGGCGAGGTATTTTTCTGGATATAATGAATTAAGTTGTATAGCCGTTTCAGTGTGAAGGTATTGATTACAGACAATACCGCCTGGGTAACATCAAAAATAAAAGACTATTAACTTGACATCACAAAAAAACACCTCCACTAACCCGACCATTACACTCTTAAGCAGAAGATCAGAAAAGCCTATTATTTATCTATTACACTCAGCTACGTCTTTATCGGGACATTCAGTGGACAACGACCATATCAAAGCTTCACTGAGCCACGTAGAAGTCGTCTCTTGACAATGATCTGTGGTACATCTCGTTTCGTCTGATGTCCTGAGCTTGAATTAAAACGACTTTAACATGACGCTACTAACAAGTAATCATCTCTGAAATACTTGTTGGTATATCATTTCTATTAGTTTCATGTCAGTAACTCTTAGGAATTTTAGATCAATGATTGGTTTAAATATTTCTTTAGCAGTGTAGTCACAGTGCTGTAGAAATAACCACAAAAGTTAATTATTTATAAAGGTATTTCTGGTAACTTTGTCAAGGAAATGTGAACTCAAGTCGCTATTAACCCAATCTAAAGTTATTAACACAAGATATATATTTGAAGTCGTGAAAACTAATAACTGTGATGTTGTATTTATCTTCAAAATTAATCAACTTAACACTTACTCTCAGTGAGTTTATTGAACAAGTTTTGAACACAGACAGCTCTAACAACCTCAAGTTAATGACTGAACAACATAATTACCATCATTAAGTTACCGGAATATTGAAATAATCTCAAAAGTTAATCATATCATTGGTTATTTTTCCTAAGTATATCCTGAAAGCTTGAAATCACTATATCTAAGCAATCACAAATTATTAAATGGACAAAGTATTTATTTTCACTGTAATCTTAAAATAAGGTTAGGTTAGGTTAGGTGTTGCCAAGTTACGATCGGGACAAGAAGCTCAATAACAGGATGAGAGGAGGCTACCGTGACCTTAGGATGACCTAGATTAACAAAACACTAACCTATCTAGCTGGTTGATCTATCCTGAAGCTAGGATTTAATTTGGCTCTACCATTAGCAGGGTTAGGTGGGCTCAATCAACGACTAATGAAACAAGAGAATTTTTTGAGGTTTCGAGAAGAGAAGAGAGAGAGAGAGAGAGAGAGAGAGAGAGAGAGAGAGAGAGAGAAGAGAAGAGAAGAGAAGAGAGAGAGAGAGAGAGAAGAGAAGAGAAGAGGTGGGTAGGTAGGTAGCGGTGGAGGCGGCATGTTATCAGATCAACCTCAGGTAACGCGTTAACAATGTTCCACTTAATGACGGCCTGCGACCCTAGCGACCCCGGGCCACGCTAATGACCACTCGCGTCCAGCCTGAGGCACCACCTGCCCTCACCCGCCTGCCCTGCCCCTCCTGCTGCTCCTGCCCCTACTCCTGCCCTGCCCCTCCTGCTGCTCCTGCTACTGCTGTTGTTGTTGAGGGCCACTAACTCTCGTATCCTCTACTTTATTGCTTCTGTGGGTTTTCCAATATTTCAACTTCTGCTGTTTTGATGCCGTTCCTTGTTCCACGTTCCTTCCTTGTTCCTCCTCTTGCCCCTCCTGCTTCCCCCCTCCTCCTGCTCCTTACCTCCTTACCTCCTCCTTGCCCCTCCTGCTCCTTCCCTCCTCCTGCTCCTTACCTCCTTACCTCCTCCTTGCCCCTCCTCCTCGACTGCTATACTGCCCCTCTAGTTAACATCAGCTGCTCCTTCGACCTCACTCTTCTACTGCTGTTCCTCTACCCCCTTGATGGTCCTGCTGTATATCTCCTGCTCGTTTCTGCTTCTGCTTTGAGTTTATGTTATTAATATTGGTAGTTAGACAAGAGGCACTGGAGTGGGGGAGGGAGGAGGAGGAGGAGGAGGAGGAGGAGGAAGAAGAGTGATATTAATGACATTATTGTTGGTAGTACTGATAATGTTAACCTGAAAGTCGTGCTGTTGAGTCTGGTAATGGTCACGGTACTGTTTGGGCTTTAGTTGTGGTGGTTTTGGTACTGCTGTTGATGATGTTACTTGATGCTGTTGCTGCTGTTACTTGATGCTGTTGATGCTGTTCCTTGATGCTGTTACTTGATGCTGTTGCCGCTGTACCTTGATGCTACCTGATGCTGCTGCTGTTAATGGCTACCTGTGAGTTAATAACAAATTCTTCTGCCGCTGTTCTCGATGCTGTTATTACAACCGTTCACTTCTGCTGTTAATAACTATGAAGATAACTGATGAACTTAATCCCAGAATCTATACCTGAGTTATCTTGGACCCTTAGAGCTTTATAAATACCCCTTCTGTTCCTTAAAGGTTAAATATTTCCCAGAACTTTACACCTGTCAGATTACGGATTCCCGACCATAAATCCACAGGTATAATAATTACAGGTGAGGGAGGTTCTTCCAAAGGGGGATAGGATGGGGTGAGGGGTAAGGTGAGGGGTGGGGGGGGTAGGGGAGGGGGTAGTAGGAGGGGGGAAGGGTAGGGGTGGTTGTTCTTCTCCCGTCCATGGTGTCAGGCAAGGCTTCAGGCGACGGTGTTAGTTTTTCCCCCATATACAAAAAATAAATATATAATACAAAATATGAGCCTAAACCTTCCTTTCTGACCATACCTGATGAGGGTTTGACGAGCTTTAGGTTAGGTTAGTTAGTGTGTGTGTGTGTGTGTGTGTGTGTGTGTGTGTGTGTGTGTGTGAGATAGGAAGGTCAGAATTGGTATGTTGGTGTGTGGTAGCAGGGGGCGAATCCAGGAATATCAAAAGGGGTGGTCTGAGATGTTGTGGGTGGGGGATCAAGCCCATACATAGCTGGGGGAGGGGGTGGGGGGCTGTAAGACCCCCCCCCCTGGATTTATTTTAATCTGACCAATATCAAGGGCATTTTGAGGTCATGCGTACTTGATATTAAGAGATATTCTGAGGTCAATAGTAGTTAAGTCTTACTGTACAAAAACTTTTAGTACATAACTGCATTAAAAAAAGTATTGGAATTTTCTGATTAAAAGGGGTGGGGGGGGGGGGGGGAGGTCCGGACACCCAAGATCCCTCCCCCCCTCACCTGGATCCGCCCCTGGGTAGGTAGGTAGGTGGGTGTGTATGTGGTAGGTTCAGTGAGATGATAGGTCAGTAGTGTGTCAGGTAGCGGGGAGGTTCACAGCTAACAACTACTCTCAAACGTTCAAGAATTTCCTACCGTCCCACCAGGTAACTCTTCACAGGTAATTTTCCCTCTTTTGGTGCACCCGCGGTTACCCAAGAGGCGTACCTGGCGTGTGTGTGCGTGCGTGTGCTTGCGTGTGTGTGTGTGTGTGTGCGTGTATGTATGTATGTATGCATGTATGTATGTACGTATGTGTGTATGCATGTATGTATGTATGTACGTACGTGTGTGTGTGTGTGTGTGTGTGTGTGTGTACAAGTGCTTAGGGTGGAAGGCTATCTGTCAACATCACCTCAACAGACTGGAGAGGAACGCTGGACCTGGGAGAGAGTTGAGTGACTTTCCGTGGTTTAGCGTCCTGGTGGTGGCGTCGAGTGGGAGAGGGATGTGGAGGATGACCTATGAGGGATTTTGTTGAGTGGTTGAGTGGGATTTTGGGTGAGAGGGATTTGCACATGTACACATATTTACTCATTTACTTATTTGTACGCAAACATACACACTATTACGCCAACACACACACACACACACACACACACACACACACACACACACACACACACACACACACGTCATGCAACATACCCAACGCCCACAAGTCTTGCAACATACCCAACACCCACAAGTCATGCAACATACCCAACACCCACACGTCTTGCAACATACCCAACACCCACAAGTCTTGCAACATACCCACGCCCACAAGTCATGCAACATACCCAACACCCACACGTCTTGCAACATATCCACGGCCTCTAGCTACCACCAACTGACCCTCCGCCCACGTGTATAATTTTCCATACCGCTGTCCACGCCCACATTGACCTCCCCCCCTCCCCACGCCACCCCCCTCTTACCTCACCCACCCCCGCCCCCTCTTACCTCACCCCCCCCCGCCCCCTCTTACCTTCCTTATCCCTTCCGAGTACATTTTTGTTACCTAATTATTTGTTATTAATAATTATTACTATTTCCGTATTATTATTTGGTCGTTAGTTTCGTTAATAGCATTATCATTAGGATTGGGGCCTATTAGAACTGGAGCCTATTAGAACTGGAGCCTATTTGGGATTAGGACCTATCGGGAATGTGGTCTATTGAGACTGGGACCATCAAGACTGGGGCCTATTAGAAATAAGAGCTATTAGGACAGCCCTCTTAAGACTGGAAGCCTGTAAATAATGGACCCATTAGAACTGGGGCTTATTGAGACTGGTTTTTAGAGAGAGAGAGAGAGAGAGAGAGAGAGAGAGAGAGAGAGAGAGAGAGAGAGAGAGCATTGCTTTCGCTACAGCTAGAGGGGAGATGTGTCGTGTTTTTTTTTCTCTTCTCTTCCCCTAAGTGGCTGTTTTTTTACTCCCATTTGGTTGAAGAATAAGTGAAGCTGGGAGGAAGATATGTGTGTGTGTGTGTGTGTACCTGATCACTCCACCTGTCCCCGTTGTACAGCTGCCGTGTGACTTAAAGAAAATGTATTCATTATTGACGTCCTTCTAAAAACAAAAAAAACAAAAAAAACAAAAAAACACCCAATAATCATTTCTTTTTTTCAATATTTTTAGGATTGAGCTTTTGTTAAATATTGTCTACGAAACATTGAGGATGATAAACACACCCCAACCCCCTCCCCTTCCTCCAACCCCCCCCCCCCACCCCCACCTCCACCCCCCAACCCCCTTCCCTTCCCCTTCCTCCAACCCCCAACACCCCCCACCACCCCCCCCAACCCCCCCCCCTTTCTCCAACCCCCAACCCCCCCCACCCCCAACCCCCCCCCCCCCTTCCACCCCCCACACACACACAAGTAACAAAGTAGCAAAGATTAAATAATAGATAATAATTTCAATTGTATTCTTCCTACTCTTCTTTTTTTTTTTTTATTGTTGTTCCTTGAGGTTAATGATGAAAGATGGCGACTACTTTTTACACCTGTGTCCGAGGTGATAATACCTGGTTTCCTTTAGGAGTGTCTGAAGGTAGAGGAGGTAGAGAAGGAGGAGGAAGAGAAGCAGGAGGAAGAGAAGCAGGAGGAAGAGAGGTTGTAAGTAGCCAGCCCGGGGAGGAGTGGTTTTTGTTTTTTTTGTCAACAACTTGTAATTAATAAGTGCTACTCCATCAACGGGTTCGGTTTTACCTCCTCTAGAACCCATAAAAGGTTCAAAAGGAGCCCATGTGGTGTTAGGGGTTCACTGTAGAGCTTTAATAGAATCTCAGAAAACCAAATCAAGTTCTTCTAATCGTATTTTATAATCAACTTCGATTTTTTTTTTTTTTTTTTATTTTTGACAGTTTCGGACACCTAATTATTCTGAACTTGGAGATAAAACAAAACTCCTATGAAAAAATAACTCTTAAGTACAGTAGTTAAATCTTGTATCAGAAAAACAAACTATTCTTTCTCTCACTCTCTCTTTCTCTCTCTCTCTCTCTCTCTCTCTCTCTCTCTCTCTCTCTCTCTCTGTGGTTTGGTCCTTGGCTTCTACATTCTGGTTGGGTTGGGTTGGGTTGGGTTGGGTTAGGTTGGGTTGGGTTGGGTTGGGTTGGGTTGGGTTAGGTTGGGTTGGGTTAGGTTGGGTTAGGTTGGGTTGGGTTGGGTTGGGTTGGGTTAGGTTGGGTTGGGGTTAGGTTGGGTTGGGTTGGGTTAGGTTGGGTTGGGTTGGGTTTGGGTTGGGTTAGGTTAGGTTGGGTTTGGGTTGGGTTGGGTTAAGTTAGGTTGGGTTGGGTTAGGTTGGGTTAGGTTGGGTTGGGTTGGGTTGGGTTGGGTTAGGTTGGGTTAGGTTGGGTTGGGTTGGGTTGGGTTGTGTTAGGTTGGGTTGGGTTGGGTTAGGTTGGGTTAGGTTGGGTTAGGTTGGGTTGGGTTAGGTTAGGTTAGGTTAGGTTAGGTTAGGTTGGGTTGGGTTAGGTTGGGTTAGGTTGGGTTGGGTTAGGTTAGGTTAGGTTGGGTTAGGTTAGGTTAGGTTAGGTTAGGTTGGGTTGGGTTGGGTTGGGTTGGGTTGGGTTGGGTTGGGTTGGGTTAAGTTAGGTTGGGTTAGGTTGGGTTAGGTTAGGTTAGGTTAGGGTTCTTCATGACTTCTGAAATTCTTATACGAAAACTTAAGGGGATTTTTTCATCATTTAAGCTGTATAATACCAAACGGGGAAGGAAGTTTAATAAATGGATTACTATTTTTCCTATAAACAAACTATTGAACTATTAAGCTCAAGACAATAGACGTAAGTTAATCTACAAGTTACTAAATTGTAAAGAAGCAGATAATAGTGTTTTTTTTTGTATTACTGAACATTTGGACACGATGAACTAAAACACATACTGAGCAGGAGGGGAAAATGTGTGTGTGTGTGAGAGTGTGTGTGTGTGTGTGTGTGTGTGTGTGTGTGGAGGAGGAGGCCACCTGTCACCGCTCCTCCCCTCGGCCACAGGACCTTCTCTCCTAGCTACTACCATCCTTGGCGGCCCCCCCCTCCCCCTCCCAAAAGAATCCTGTCAATGATTGCATGTCTGGCCGCAAGTGATCCCCGTGTATAATTTATGACTACGGTTTATACTAGAGGAGGAAGAGGCCATGCGAGGGTAGTTTAAATCCTTGTACGGAGGGAAGTGTCTCGGGGGTAATGGCGGGGGAGAGGGGCGGGCGGGCGGGCGGGCGGGCGTAGGTTCCAAGTGGGAGTGTCCGGGATGGTGTTCCTGGTGCCCTCCAAGTGACAGCTGAGTGGTTGGGTTAGGTTAGTTTTTTTTTTTTTTTACCTCTCACTCGCTCAAGACACGAGATGACAAATAACTTGACTAAATAGAGATAGTGGATTAGCCTGACACACCTCCCTATAGTTTGAGGTCCTTCTTTTGTGAGAGAGAGAGAGAGAGAGATATCTTTCATTTCGCTCCATCTCTTCCTTTCTCCTACTGTTTTTCCTATCCTTCCTACTTCTCCCTATCCACCCCACCTCTCCTCTATCCACCCCACCTCTCCCCTATCCACCCCAACAAAAGCTCACATCCACACTGGCCGTAGACATGAGCCATACAAAATAAGACATACTAGGATATACGAAACTAACCATCATTATATATCAGACCTTCATATAACAAACCGCATGTAACATTATATATCAGTTATAGGTATATATTACAACCTCCCTCCTACCCCCCACCAACCCCCCTACCCCCTACCAACCCCCCTACCCCCCACCTCCCCCCTACCCCCCACCAACCCCCCCTCCCTTTAAGTAATGATCTATATAACCGAGATGTTTATATAGTCATTATTTTTAAGTAATGATATATATTATTTAATTAAACATGATAGACGTATGATATAAAGAAATGTGCAAGTCACGTAAATAAAGAGATATATACAGCATGATATTTCTTTCACAATATATAATGATCCGTGTGAGTTAGTATAAGACGTGATATATCAAAGCTTATGTATAATGTCATATGATAGACGGTATAAGTAAGTAAGTAAGAGCTTGATATCATAATCCTTATAAGTAAATTACCTGGTATTAGATAATTACAGGTAATATATTCGAAGGTAATGGTACTAGTTTTATAAGTTAATGATAAGGTTTAACTGATAAGTGATAGTGTTATTGATAGGTCTTAACACTGTTTAGGCGGCAGCAGCAGTTTACCCCACGGAACACCTGTGACAAGGGGGTAGGTAGATGGATCCCCCCCTCCTTCCCTCCCTCTCTCTCTCTCTCCCACTTTTTCCCCCCCTCCCTCACTAACACACATAGCACTATCATCCCCCTCCCCCTCCTCCTCAACCCCCCCCCCCCTGATGAAGAATATCACCATTCATAAAGTCCCCCAACAGGTAAAACCGCTACTGGAGTCACGCCCTTAGTCTAACCTTCTGCAGGAGCGTCTTGTTATCATGCCAGAACAAAGGTCACATCTGGAGTGAGAGTTGACCCCTTGCCAGACCGGACTTTGACCTCCGACCTGGTTTACGGTAGAATGTATGACCCAACACGGCTATAAATACAGGTTCTGACTTACAAGGTATACAGTGAGGAAATACACCTTAATTCATATATACATGTATACTATTAATACACATTTGTTTGCTGACGTGTGTGTGTGTGTGTGTGTGTGTGTGTGTGTGTGTGTGTGTCATAATGAAGTACACTTTCTAAATATACAAATATATAACAGGTATTGACTCACGATATAAACATTAACTAACACTATATAACCTATTAAATACTATATCATATAGGTAAGTAATTAGTGATGACTTAATTTTTGTCACTAATACGACTGGATGTGTTGGATGACAGCTTATACACCCTACAGTGACGTAATACATCTCTTGATACACTGAGAAATACAGGTTATCTATCTCATCAGGTATACACTCGGTGATGAAATGCAGAGAATTAGACTCAACATACACTCAACAACAAAAACAATTACACTTAACAATAAAAAATTTAACTCAAGTCATACACCTAAATATACTCAATAAGAACAAACAATCATACAACAACAACAACAACAACAACCACAATAAACAAACCCTATTTCTAAAATCAACCAAACCTAACCAAACCTAACCAAACCTAACCTAACCAAACCATTACACCAACACTGTCTTCTGGCTTAAGGAATGTCAAATCCCTCTTACACACTGACCACCAACTCTACAAATTTCCTGCCAATGGCTCAACTAACAGTCCCAGATTCCTCGCTAGTGTTGTGATGTTCCAGCCGCAAATCACCTCACTGCACGGGGTTGCCTGGCAGCTCTGACAGATCAACTTATTGCTGCATACCTCGCTTGCTCGGTCGGCCCAGGTCAAGCTTAACACAGGAGCCGTTTGTAATCTAGGTTTAATTAAATTTTTAATTTTTGTCGATATTGAGTCGTATCATGATGGCGGTGGAGTTTGTAATGAAGTTGTCGATTTATTATTCATTTTAACTTGAGTTGTAATAAAATTTTGTGTATTCAGTAATAAGAAAATAAAATCGTAAAATCTTATAATATTAAGAATTTATAACAGGTACAAAAATTATTTAAAGCAAAATTATAAAAAAGTGAGTTTTTTAACATTTATGATTTCTTAAAAGTAAAATAAAATGAAAATAAAAACAATAATGGAGTAAAAATTCCGAACAAAATAAAAAACGAAAGTTTATATATAACCATTGACGCGGCGGAAAAAATATGAAGAGTGAAAAATATAAATCAAATAACAACGTAAATTATACATATGAATAATGAAACAAGAATAAAAACAAAAATTAAATAAACATCGTAGGAAATATAAACACCGTATATATATATATATATATATATATATATATATTATATATATATATATATATTATATTATATATATATATATATATATATTTCACAAAAGAATAAAAATATACATTAAACAATACCGTATGTCATAATTATAAGAACATTAAACAATTTAATCTCCATTAAGGAATATTTATGCAGGTGTCCGTCATTATGAAGCAACACACACACACACACACACACCTCTAATTACCTGTTGTTATAGTTCTTCCTGCAGGTACATCGATCACACCTGGACGCTGGTGGCTAACTAATGCTCTCTCTCTCTCTCTCTCCAGCTGCCACCTTCAACTGTTCTTCTGTCTGTCTGTCTGTGAACCAGAGCTTACCTGGTCTGTTACAATATACCTAACTTAACCCATCTTATCCCAGCTTGATACAACCTAACCTACCCATCTCTCCCTCCTCACCCACCACAGAGCAACAAGGCATCCTCCTAGGGCATACCAATCAAGAGAAAATGCCTCAAATCGCGTGCGAATGTCACCCCATTTTAGGGCATCAGGGGAGAGAAATTCTGAACCACGGAGTAACTTGTGTCTTGACCTGATTTCTACCCCACAATGGGAGATCAGAGTGGAGGAGTCTGATTGTGAGATGGATTTAAGAGAGTAGTTTGTGTTCCGTCAATTCTATAACTCTTAACCTAGGAGGAAGAATTGAAAGAGGAGTAGAGATTGAAGGAGAAAATATAACAAGTGGTGTTTAAAATCTTCTATGTACACGACCCCTCCTTCTCTTTCCTTCTTCCTCCTTCGATAATCCCTCAGAAACCTCCTCCTCCTCCTCCTTCCTTCCCTCTCTACTCTTCCTCAATTTCTCCCCCCACTTCTCTTATCCCTTTCTCACCCCCCCACCCCACCACTCACCACCAACCAGTTACCTCCAAAACAGACTCACTGTCATGTTAACACTCACTCTGCTTGACTGTTAGATTGGATCATTACTAGTGTATGTTGACTGTGTAGTTCCTCCAGTCAATACCCCAGTTAATAGACCAATTACACTATAGGAAGGTGGTTCATAGGAGTGTATAGGAGTACACACGAGTACATAGGAGAGAGAGAGAGAGAGAGAGAGAGAGAGAGAGAGAGAGAGAGAGAGAGAGAGAGAGAGAGAGAGAGAGAGTATTCACAAAAACTGGGTAAGATAACGCCGTAGACTTAACACAGAACCTCCATGTGTGTGTGTGTGTGTGTGTGTGTACTTATATATTTGAGTACATTAGTTTGTATTTTTATTTTTTTTTAACATAACACTACATCATTAATTTATTCTTCCTCTTAGTTAATTACCTGTAAACACCTGGAATTTCTGTCCACTTTTTAATTAACAACGACTGATCAGGTAGTCATAGAAGCTGACCTGAACTACGACGTTGGGTTGAGACTTTATTAATTAAACAACTACATAAGATTCTACAGTTAACTGATGATATACATTTGATCTCATTCATACATGATGGACCGGAAGTAAACGTGTATGGAACATAGTAAGTTAAATATACAACACCCCACACCCTCCCACACCCTCCTCTCTCCCCCCACACACCCCACACCCTCCCCCCACACCCTCCTCTCTCCCCCCACACCCTCCTCTCTCCCCCTACACCCTCCCCCCACATCCTCCCCCTCCCCCACACCCTCCCCCCACACTCTCCCCCCACCCACCCCCCGCTCCCCTCTCCACCAGGTAGGTACAAATCTCACCTCCAGCACTGACCGCCCTTCTCACATTACCACTCTCACTCCAACCCCCAGTTCCCACCCCAGTTCCCTCCCCTCACCCACCACCTGTTCCCACCTACACTCCCTGTTCCCACCCCCCCCCCCTCTCCCCACTACCTGGTCTGACTCGTACAAAGCAGTTAAGAGTCACATTATTATTGACAAGGTTTGATCAGCAACAGTAACCTCATTAATGGCTGTGAGGTGATCGTCTTCCTGCAGTAAATACGTTTCCGGTTGAGGATTGCGATTAGCTTTTGGTTTTTTTTGTTAAGATTCAAGAGACTGTAACTGTACCGCACTGGTGAATGTCCTCTGGGTGGTAGTGATGTTTTTATAGTGATGATGATGGTGGTGATGATGATGATGATGATGATTGGTGGTGGTGGTGGTGGTGGTGGGGTGATGATGATGATGATGATGATGGTGGTGGTGGTGGGGTGATGGTGATGATGGTGGTGGTGGTGGTGGTGGGGTGATGATAATAATAATAATAATAATAATAATAATAATAATAATATGGAAAAGTGGTACCAATTACTGGAATCTCAATATAAAAAATGTCCGTTCTTCCAGTATGTATGTATGTATGTATGTATGTATGTATGTATGTATAGACAAACATCGCTACACCAGAATTTATATAAAAACAGAGAGAGAGAGAGAGAGAGAGAGAGAGAGAGAGAGAGAGAGAGAGAGAGAGAGGAAGCATTGGATAAACTAACAGACTGACTGGTGTTGGTGAGTGACTGAGTGGTTCTGTAGGAGGAGGATGAATGACTGGCGCAGAGAGGAATAACTGGAACTGTGAGTGACTGTATGTAGGTTAGGTTAGGTTAGGTTAGGTTAGTAATGGATAAACTTTGCTAAGATTTAAAACTTTTCCTTCCTTGGTGCTCTCAAAATTAGACCTGAATTTAGGTTAGGTGACGTTAGGTTAGGCTAGGTGAGGTGAGGTGATGCGAGGTGAGGTGAGGTGAGGTGAGGTGAGGTTAGGAACACCAGGTAACTTACCCCGGATATACCTGACATAATTACACGAACACAGTACCTAAAAACACCTGTAAACACCTGTCATAATACTTCCAATATCCTCACAACCTAACATTAAAACTGTACATTAATATCGATGGAATAAACTCCTCGCATTTGCAACTGTAAAATCGTAACAAAAAAAGATAAAAAAGTACAAAACAAAAAGTCCATTAACCTGAGCAACCTGTCAACCTGAGCGCCACCTGAGCACGACCCGGACAGGTGAGTGTCGTGGTGACCTGTAAGAACCAACCACGTCCACCCCAACCACGTCCACCCCAACCACGTCTCCCCCAACCACATTCCCCCCACCACGTCCCCCCCAACCACGTCCCTCCAACCACATTCCCCCACCACCACTGTTCATTAGGCTCGACCGTGTAGGGGAAAAACATTAGTGGAGGAGCTGTAAGGGAGGTCTTCTTCTACCTTCCCCTCTCCCCCCTTCCCTCCCTTCTCCCCCTCCCTCCCTCCCCCCCCTCCCCTCCCCCCACAACCTCTCCTACCCCCGAGCAATTTCTTTTTCTCTTTAATATAAAATGACATGAGTTACACACACACACACACACACACACACAGGCAGACAGACAGACACACACACAGAGCGAACATTCCACCTGAACAGTCAATCCAGGTAAAAAAAAAAAAGAATGACAATAAAAGATTAAGAAACAGTTAACAACAGACCAGAAAGATTACTGAATTGTATTGACTTGTCGGCTGCTTATTGACAACTGTTCTGGTTAGGTTAGGTTAGGTTAGGTTAGGTTAGATTGTCCTGAAAGGTTAGACCATCTTCCTAAAAGGTCCAAAATCATCCTTAAAGGGTTAGACTATTATCATCAAAGGGTTAAACCATACTCCTAAAAAGGGTCAAAATTCGTCTTTTTAAGGGTTTAGACCATAACTCCTCTAAGGGTTAAACCATTGTCCCCACAGTGTTTAAAACAAGAAAGTAATCACAAAAAGTAAACAATTATGATTACTTGGATTTGAGAGGACGAATATAAGAGAAGTGAAAACTGTAAGATTCAACCAAGTCCACTTCCTAATTACTATTGAAGGTGTGTGTTGTCTTACCTGCACCTTCTTCCGCTCTTCTATCTCTTCTTAGTTTTATTTTCCTTCTGTTTCCCTTCCCTCTCTTTCTCTTATGTTTTCCTCCTTCAATATCCTCCCCTGTTTCTCTTCCTCCTCCATCTTTATCCTTCCCTTACTCCTCCTCCTCCTGCGGCTTTTGTTCTCCTTTAGCCACACCCTAACCACCTAGCACATCATTACCTGTCCGGCCCACAAGACAGATCTGCAGGTGTCTACTCGTGTGGCTTCCCCTGCACCTCCAACCTGCCTCAGCGTGACGCCGCCGCCCTACAGGAGGCTGTGACCCCGAGGGAGGCTGTGGCGTCACCTGTATCATTTGACCATTTGCTGTGTGACTGGTTGCTGATTAAGGTGTTAAACGTGGGTGCCGCCAAGCCCCGCTGAGTGACAAGAGCCGTAATCACAGCCACCGACGGAATGATAACGATGCGAACGGACGCACGACGGGGCCCTCAGCGGACACAACTTGAGGGCTCTCTCGGGCACAGTGATGGCTACAGATTACACCTGTTCAGTCCCGCAACATCGACCCTCCAGCTAGTTAGAACATCTTTTTTTTTTTACCTTCGTCTTCAAACAGCAGTCACTTGCAGGTTATATATATTTTTTGTTTTATCTGACGAACATAAGATATAATTCTCTTAACATCAAACAAGATTATTATTTTTTTCCCCCCATCAGGTAAGTGTATAGGGCACGATACTCTTTAACTGGGTCTAATACTGCTCTAGTGTGTCATCAATATACACATTATTCCTTTAAGTATTTTTCTCACAAGGTATTCATCTCAAACTTGTACCCAGAATATTTTTTTACCTTAAATAAATACACAGACATGACTCCAAGTAATGGCTACCAAGACTCTATCCGTGTTCTCTACTCCCTCACTCCCCCTGGTCTCCACTCCCTCACTCCCCCTAGGCTCCCCTCCCTCACTCCCCCTAGGCTCCACTCCCTCACCCCCTGGGCTCCTAGACATATATATTATCAACACACGTGGTTGACCCGACACGGATATATCAGCCAGTGGGAGGAAAGATTTCTCGTAAGGAAATTGAAATATAAATTGGTGATTCGTTTTAATCAATCAAGACGCCCTGGGGACACACACACACACACACACACACACACACACACACCAGTATATGTAAACTTACAAACTCTTTTATTAACCACTTACGTATGATGATTTAACCCCCTTGAGTTAAATCATCATACACAAATAGTTAAACTCATCACTATTGCTCTATCTATCTTATTTGGATTTTTTTTATTTAAAAAAAATAACAATTATCTCAGAACAGAAAATAAGACAATATTTATTTTTTGAGGGAAAGAATAATAATAATATATATATATATATATATATATATATATATATATATATATATATATATATATATATACTGTATATATATATATATATATATATTCATTGTTCAGAGTAACATCTTGAACGACACTTGACAGGGGAAAAAAGTGAATAAAGATTTTTCCCTTAATATGATTTTTTTCCATTAACGAGGGGTTTTTTTTATTTAATAATTTCGTAGGGAAGAAAAATCGAATAGGAGAAAAAACAAAAGAAAAAAATATCCGATTATAATATTTAGTTAGGTTAGGTTAGATTAGATTAGGTTAGGTTAGGTTAGGTTAGGTTAGATTAGATTAGATTAGATTAGGTTAGGTTAGGTTAGGTTAGGTTAGGTTAGATTAGATTAGATTAGATTAGGTTAGGTTAGGTTAGGTTAGGTTTTAATACGTGGAACGAAAACACTGGGGTTTACCGGAATGAATCGCTGTCAAGTGTTATAATCCTGGAGATTAATGGGGCGATGGTGGTGGTGGTGATGGTAGTGATGGATTAATTTGGAGGGATGAGGAGGAGGATGGGTAATGATGACAGTGATAATGATAGTGATGATGACAGTGATGATAATAGTGATGATGATAGTGATGATGATAGTGATGATGATGATGATAGTGAGAGTTTATGGGTTAAAAGTGACTCCCACACCCACCCTCTCGTCTCACTCTTCCTTTTACAGTGTTCCCAGACGTAAACAAACACACCGACCGAGGCAGACAGAGTAACCAGACGATGTTTCTCAGTGGCTGTCATGTAAACTGGATAATTTTCTCGCTTCAGTCCCGTAAACTTCTCTCGCCTCCTACACCTTTTAGGAGGAGAGGGTGAGAAGACGAGAGAAAAGGGAGAAATAAGAGACATAAGGAGGAAGAGAAGAGTACAGGGAGGACAAACACAAACACAATATTCCCGTTTATACACACACTAATCCCCCCCCCCCCACACACACACACACACATTTACCTCCCCATTGATAGGTAAGTACATTAGAGGTTCCACATATGGCAAGAAGGACCTACTTGCTACCTGGATGGCGCCGAGAGCTTAGGGGTCCTAGTATGACTTGGACCCCCCACCTTTCACCCCCCTCCCTCATCCCCACCTCACACTACCCCCCCTCCCTCATCCCCACCCCACACTACCCCCCCTCCACCTCTTTAACACACAACACACTCCATGAACACCCCTGACGATCATGGCTAATGTGATTGTGACCATAAAGTTGGAAATCGATTGAAAACTGGGGTCATGGTATAGGTCCTCGCTTCATGAGGGATAAAGTTAGCCTCTTCGGTACAATCCCATTCGTTCAGCTTCACATAAATCTGGAGCTTTGAGGTGTTGGTGAGAGGAGGTGGAAGAGGGGGAGGTGGAAGAGGAGGCGGAGGAGGAGGAGCGAGGAAGAGGGACAAGAGGATGAGGAAAAGGAGGTGGTGGGAAAAGAAGTGGTAAGACACACACACACACACACACACACACACACACACACACACACACACACACACACACACACACACACACACACACACACACACTGCACTGCTGTAATACAAGAAAATCTTCCTCATAATGAATCACAAATTGACTTCTATTTCTCACTTAACAAGAGGAGGTTCCCATACCCCAAATTCACCTTATATTCTCACCTGTGCCTTTGACCTCTGACCTTGGATACGGAGATACGCCCTTCGTCCAATGAGGATAGATAATCACAGTCAACTACTAAAGTCCCGAATTCGAAGCATTTATGGATAGAATAATGTATCGGTCTAATGCTTCGGGTTCACGAGTCTGAATCTCTCGGGGTTCGTGGTTCAGGAGGAGAGAGGTGATACTTGGAGTCATCTCTCATGGAAATATATTGAAGTAAGTGGGAGATAAAGTTCCAAAATAAAGGAAAAGATAAGAACAGAAACCTAAACTTTATCAAATTTTAGAATCTGTCAACAAACTCCATATATCACTTTATCACTGATGTACTACTGAAATATTTGCTTTGTCTTCCCTTTCATCTACCTCTTCTTCATCCTCTTCTCTACCTCTTCCTGTTCATCTTTCTTTTCTTCCTTCTCCTACTCTCAGCATCGAACCATCAGCCAACAACTGATCCCATCAAAACTAACGTACTACACCACCACAGATCTTCAAGCACAAATTAGTGATGTTGTCAGTCCGGTGTTCTCAAGCCATCAGTGAACTAGGCTAAATAAACACACATTATGAACACCTCCTTCCAACCTTAAGACAAGACCAGATTACCGATACACCCTTATTCCCCCCGACGCACTCCTCGCCACAGGACTGTTCTCAATAATAATACTGTAATTTTTTTTTTTTTCATACGATTTTAAAAGTTGTTTATCCAGAGTGGAAACTTATCCCCCCCCCCTCCCCCCTCGCACCTCCCTCTGTAGCAACAAACCCTGAGTACTATGATTTTTTTTATTGGGGGGGGGGGGGGGAGGAGGGTCTGAGACTGTGGTATAATGATATAGATTAAAAAACCAAACAGGTACTGGTAATTTTTCTTAATCCCAGAGTAGTGAGTTAATCCTATCAAGGCGAGTACTGTGATCAATCGTATTTAACATTGAGATTACAGAAGAAAATCATAGAGTAAACAGTATGATTCATTTTAGATTTATATGAAGTGGTTTCTGAGGTTTACTGTAGTTATTAGTGATAGTAAGATAGGACAATATGGTTTGGTAAGATAATATGAAGGAATAGAGTAGAGATAAGGTGAGAAACCAGGTGATATAATAGTAAAAGAAATTAGCACGTGATTACCTGTTGAATGAAAATACCTCATAATGCTTTAACCCTTTGAGTCCTGGAGGGTTAAATCATCATCAAAAGGGTTAAATCATAGTCCTCAAAGAGTTAACATTTTCAGGTGCTTTAACAGATAAGAAACTCAAGAAGCATAGTTCAAAATTTATAGTTTGTATGAAGAAAAAAATATTACAATAAAGACCTTAATTACTTCGACTCAGGTGTACTTCAACAGGTAAGATAGGTCTTTAATCACCATCCAGGAGGTCTTAGTCTCAAATCAACAAGTAAAAGAAGATTAAACAAAGACTCCTGTTATCTTTCGCAACATATGTTCATGGGTCAACAAGTCAAGTAGGGTTAACTTAGCTAACATTTAGATCAAAAGATATATTGCCTCTTATCTTACATAAAGGTGAAAGTGTGAAGATACGGGCAGCAGGTAAGCACTATTCTCACCTCAATGTTGTGAGTTGAGGAAGAAAATGCAAATTATTCCAATAACCCAAATTATCCTAACCTAACGTGCCCAGAATACACACACACACACACACACACACACACACACACACACACACACACTATACATATACTGCCACAATTTCATTCCATCAACTTTAATATATATTCATTAAGTAAGCTCGTGGGGGATAGAACCAACCAATCGTTATTTATTATTTTTTTTTGCTTCTCTGCCAACAATTTAATCATTTATCGGTCTCCCCTCCTCTTCCTTTCCCCTTCCTCACCACCTCCCCTCCAACGCCTCCCTCCCCTCATCACCCCCTCTCCCCCCCTCATCACCCCCTCCTCCCTAGCAGCGTTTCAAATTGGTATCTCAGATCAGATCAGTTCACGATTTTACGTTGGCTTAAGTCTCCGGGCCACCGCTCCCCGCCACTCACCCACAACTAAAATAATGCCTCCGCCACCCTCAGCCACCCTCCGCCCCTCCGCCACCCTCAGCCACCCTCCACCCCTCCGCCACCCTCAGCCACCCTCCGCCCCTCCGCCACCCTCCACCCCTCCGCCACCCTCAGCCACCCTCCGCCCCTCCGCCACCCTCAGTCACCCTCCACCCCTCCGCCACCCCTCAGCCACCCTCCACCCCTCCGCCACCCTCAGCCACCCTCCACCCCTCCGCCACCCTCAGCCACCCTCCACCCCTCCGCCACCCTCAGCCACCCTCCACCCCTCCGCCACCCTCAGCCACCCTCCACCCCTCCACCACCCTCAGCCACCCTCCACCCCTCCACCACCCTCAGCCACCCTCCACCCCTCCGCCACCCTCCACCCCTCCGCCACCCTCAGCCACTGTGATAATTCTTTCTACTAGGAGTTAGATTCACTTCTTGATCAGATAAACACCAGGAGATTGACGGTGTGTGTGTGTGTGTGTGTGTGTGTGTGTGTGTGTGTGTGTGTGTGTGTGTGTGTAGTATTAAAGTCACAGTAAGTAAAGACATTTCTACATATTTCTCTGTATTAAACGTCCATATTTACCTGTAATTAACAAAATAACTCGTATAATAAAGGTATAGATTAGGTTAGGTTTAGGATGGATAATCTTCAGGTGATCCTAATCTTCCATTTAACCCTTAAGAAGAGAGTGTGGAGCTTAGATAGTTTACCCTAACCTAACCCCAGCTGAGAGAGAGAGAGAGAGAGAGAGAGAGAGAGAGAGATGAGGCGAAACACACACACACACACACACACACACAGTACCTAACCGCTTACATCTTACTGGGCACATAATTAAAATACCTACCGCAGAGAGGTACACCCCCCCCCCCCCCCCCCCGCCTCTCACTAAAACTGTATCTGCAAACTTAAAGGAAAAAAAAATGCAATCAACTACCCATAGCGTCTTGTTATCTATGTTATTTATCGGTTATTTATAGGTTATTTATCTGTTATTTATCAACAAATTAAATAAAATAAGAAGATAAAATAAAATCGCGTCGTGCTGTGTAAAATTCTCCCAGTTCATCAGTTTTTATTTTATATATATATCTTGTCTCCTCTTTATTCATTTATATTCTAATGTTGTATCTGGAGGTGAAAGTTAACTGCTAAAGTGCCTGCAGCTATAGAAGGAACAGCTAATCAGATAAATAGCTTTCTTTGTGCTTATTGTGTGTAGAAATTTATCAAACTAAGTCATAATCTACCAATACACACTCTCTCTCTCTCTCTCTCTCTCTCTCTCTCTCTGATACAATAATGAAAGGCTTCAAGTAGTTCCAGATTGTGGTTAAGATTTGTGGGATGTTGTGTTAAGTGAAATTGGATTCGTGTCGTTGATTGTGGTAGTGGTGGTGCGATGCTTATGGTTGTGGTAGCAGTATGTGGTAGTGGTGTAGGTGGCTCCTATCAGACACACACCCGTATGATTGTGGTGGCAGGTGTTGGTGGTAGTAGTGGTGATGGTGGCTCCTAGTAGACACACCCTATAATAATTGTGGTAGCAGGTGTTGGTGGTAGTAGTGGTGGTAGCTCGCTGTTAGACTAGCCTCAGGTGGTATATTTCTCCTGCTTGTGATTTGTGGCCCAAGTTTCTGTTGTCAGGTGAGTTGTTTACAGGTGCTTGTGATCGTGGTTAGAGGTAACTACTGGTTGGTAGATTGAGACAGATGGTTGTGGTTACGGCTGGTAATTGTTATAGATGTTTACTAGTAGTGGTGGTAGGTGGTGGATAAGGGTCAATAACACTGGAGGTGGATACTACTGGATGTGTGTGTGTGTGTGTGTGTGTGTGTGATGGATGTAGGGCGTGGGTTGATGACGTGGCTAATGACGTAGAGATTAGTGATGCTGTAAGATAAATAGCGAGATAATGATGATGATAGTGATGATAGTGTGGTCATCAGGAGAGAGTGATAGGTAATAGGTGATATTGTAGGATGATGGTATTACCTGTTGGTTCAGACAGGTGGACATATATACCCGTGGTTCCTGGTACACCTGAACACAACTCAATAACCTTACATATGCAAATTAACCTGTAATAAGTGATTAATGAGACATGAATCTCAAAAGCACAAATTAGCCAATCACAGATAAAGCCACAGCTAACCCACAGGTACAGCCGCAGGTACAGCCAAAGGTAACCCACAGGTAACCAACAGGCACAGACACAGGTAATCCACAGGTAACCCACAGGAACAGCCACAGGTAACCCACAGGTAACCAACAGGCACAGCCACAGGTAATCCACAGGTAACCCACAGGAACAGCCACAGGTAACCAACAGGCACAGCCACAGGTAACCCACAGGTAACCAACAGGCACAGCCACAGGTAACCCACAGGTAACCAACAGGAAGAGACACAGGTAATTCACAGGAACACCCACAGGTAACCCACAGGTACAAGGGGGTCTAATCAATCATATGCATCTTAATTCCCCCTCAACATATAAGGATCTTCCCCCACGCGTTAATCAACCTTCATTAATCTCCATCAGTCCCATCCTAGTTGACGAAAATATGCCACACAGCTTAATGAGGTTAATGGCATAACAAGATTAAAATCACCCGTTTATGCCCCAGGGATATGTTCCTGTATACACCCAGGTGAGTCTCTAGTTTAATCTAAGTTTAGTTTTCCTAGTAGCCTCTCGGTGTGTGTGTGTGTGTGTGTGTGTGTGTGTGTGTGTGTGTGTGTGTGTGTGTGTGTGTGTGTTTTCTACTGGCATCCATCTCCACGTTTGATGGATGCAGTGAACAGATCTATATAGGTGGATTGATAGCGCAGATGGGTTCGAATGTTATGTAGGTGGATAAGCGTGTATGTAGGTGTGAGAGGATGCAGGTGGATGTAGACGGTTACAAGTAGGATACAATTGGATGAAAGCGAATACAGGTGGAGGCAGGCATAAGCAAGTTGGATGCAGGAGGATGTAGACGATCGGAGGCTGGAGTAAATGGATGAAGGTGGATGTAGGCAAAAGGAAATGAATGCAGGTACAGGTAGATGTAGTTATAATGCAAGAGGACACAGGTGGATGCTGACGGATGCAAATGGATGATAACAAATAAAAATGGGTGATTACGGTAACGCAATTGTGAATAAACGGATAAAATGGAAATAAAAACAAAGTAGATAAGTAAACGAATGTGGAAATAGAGGAATGTGGATAAAAGTAGACATAGATGAATGTTAACGAAAAGAGGAAGAACTAAAATGTTGGTTTAGAGACACGAGGGAGAATGTTGATAAAGGGAGTTAAGGAAGAATGTTAATAAAGAATGATAAGAAGAATGTTGGGTTATAAAGGAGATAGGGAAGAATGTTGATGAGGTGAGAGAGTAAGAATGTTAATGACGAGAAAGAAGAAGAATGCTGATGATAGGAGGAGATAAAAGAGAACGCAGATGGATGAATGTTGACGCAAGATGATAGGACATGAGGATAGCGGTGAATGCAAGTGGATGGATGAGGCAGATGATGATGGATACAGATGGATGACGGGGAGGGAGACTGGCGCGTGGATTACAGGAGGGGGGGGGGAAGGTGTGTGTGTGTGTGTGTGTGTGTGTGTGTGTGTGTGTGTGTGGAGGGAGTGATGGAAGGAGGGAAGGAAGGTGTGTGTGGGAGAGAGGAAGAAGACTGTGTAAGGGAAACAGAGAGAGAGAGAGAGAGAGAGAGAGAAAAAAAAGGGAGGGAGGGTGTGTGGGGAGAGTTACGTGAGGGGGTTGGGAGGAGGGTGCGTGACGAGGGGAGGAGGGAAGGTGTGTGACGGAGGGTAAGGTGTGCGTGTGAGGGAGATAAAAGGGGAGGGAACTGAGGTGTTCCTGTGAAGAAGAGAAGGAGAGAGGGAAGGAAAGAGAGATGGAGAGGGGAAGAAGGAGGCATTCGTGTGGGGGAGGGAGAGAGGGAGGAGGGGCGTGGCCGGTGTACACTACATGTAGGCGCTGTTCAGGGCAAGCCGGAGTGTCTTACCAAGATGGATACCAACATGAGCTGAGGCGGACATACTCGTTATTTTCTCGCCAAAAGTTCTCCAAATTCATGCCAAAATAATCCCGCGTTCGTCCGTCAAACTGCATAAATATTCTCAAAACATTTGTATTTTGACGTAATTTCCCGCTCAAGTTTGTGTTTTCCAGCCCAAAATCTTGTATCTATCTGCCATTCGCGCCCAAATCTCCCTCATACACTTGCTAATTCGCTTTATAGACACCTCCACCTTAGTCTGTCTATACATAAATACTAAGACATTTACCCTTTAATTATCTACAAATGCGCGCCAAAATTTCCCGCCATCATCTGTCAATTCAAGTTAAAATTCTCCCGCCTCCAACTGTCAATATATACCCGCCAAACTTTCCCGCCTTAATCAGCCCGTTCGCGCCACAAGATCTGCTCATTCTCGCCCTCACGTTAGCGCCAAAGGCTCACTCTAAGAAGGAAGAAGACAGATATTGTTTCTGAAGATTAATTGACCAGAGAGTTGCGCTCCACATTAACCCAGCAACACACACACACAAGAGATCCCTGGCTGCTGGAAAACTGGAAGACTGGAAGGTTGAGAGACTGGTATATTGGAAGGTTGAAAGACTGGAAGACTGAAAGATTGGATGACTGAGAAACTGAAAAGGTGGAAAATTGAAAGACTGACTGATTTGGAGAATGAACAACCATGAGATTGAGACGTTGGGAGACTGAAAAACTAGGAGACTGGATAACAGGGAGATTGGTACTCTGAGTGGCTAGGAGACTGGATTCATTCTATACCTGACTTTCACCACATATATACCGTATACCCGACTGTGGAGATGTGATCAGCATGTTAAAAGAAAATGGACTGTAGGTTATATCAGAATGGTTCCTCCTTATCTCACAATCTGATGGTGAATTGTTGGTAGAACGAGGACTGGGGTCGTTAGGGGTTATCTAGGTGAGGTGAAGGGGCAGGTGAGGGCTGGTGGGTTACCTGGGTGGGGGTGAAGGAACTGTCCATTAACCAAGACAAAACATTTCGTCAACAAAGTTTTCTTAAGTCATGTCTGTTCACTCCAATGTTATGGTTCATTTACCTGAATGGAATCATGAAACTTTAATTAGAGAATTTTAGAGTTAATTACAAGTCCGTCAAGGCGACTACAAAATTAACATGAGAACGAGTATGAAGGATTTAAAACGATTTTCTTCCATTCTATAAGATTTTTTTCAAGACCTTCAGTCAAGAAGGAGAGATCTAAAAAACCTTTCTGTATCTTACTAGAGAGAGAGAGAGAGAGAGAGAGAGGGGGGGGGGGGCGAGAGCGAGCGAACATGAAATTGATGGCAAGCAACATTTCGCAGGTAAAATTAATTACTGTGAGTCCTGCCAGGTACATTATGAGTGCGGTGCACGTCTCGTCCGTCTGAGTGTGAGTCACCAACACTCCAACACCCCAACCATCCTCCCTCCTCCCCGCCCATAAACATGTACCAGATGCTCGCCCCGATAAGATTAAACGAAGGAGATCATTGTTCACCTCAGGCGAGCTGGAGCCGTCGACCTTCTGCTGGAGATCACGCTAACACACCTCACCAAGGGTCAAGCCTCGACCTGTCCAGTTGTAGTGACTGGGTCAGTGACTGGTCAAACGGGCCCCTGATCCTGAAAAAAAAACACCTATTCTAACCTCCCTCACCCCTGTCCTAATAGGTCCCTGCCATTGTGATTAGGTTAGGTTAGGAATGGGGCCCATATAACTAGACCTCCCGGGTTAAACACCTTGACCTTACAGTGTCCGGGTCACACACCTCGACCTTATAAGCTAGACCAGCCTGTAATGTAACCTACCTTTAACCTTGCCAAAGCTTAAGCCACCTTAATCTATCTCCAAACAAACTAATTGTTTACCCAACCAAAACAAACTTAACTAAACTCATGAAATAAAAAAATGAAAATTCACTTCCGGCTTTGGATTCGGGTCTAAGGATTCATTAGGACCTGAAATGATTAAGACCAACAAGGAGTTATTAGACCATACCAAGAAAGTTAACATATTCCTGGGTGCACAAAGTAACTAGGTAGAGAGAAGACATTAACAATTGCCAAAATGAAAGTGGAAAACGAGAACAGCAGATCACGTAAATGTCAGGAGTTTAGAGTAACGAGAGAGAGTAAGTCGTGGAAAGTTAGTGGTGAGAGCTGGCAGGGAGTAACACACACAAATATAGGAGTTGGTTACAGTAAATACAGATTAGACGAGTCCGGGGTGAGCGATGGTTCTTAGAAAACGAGAATAATTATTGAAAACAGAAAGATGTGGGAGGGAAAATGATAGCTGATGATGATGATAATTAAAAATGATGTAATAATGAGTAATAATGTAATAATAATAATAGTAAATTAATAGTGATAATAATAATAATAAGACTACTAAACAGAATGCACAAGGAATTGAGGTAAATAGGGGAGAGAAGAGAAGACTCGCTCAATCTAATATCGAAGATAGGATGTCTCTCTCCCTCCCTTCCCCTCACACTTAAAAAAGACCAAAACACACACACACACACACACACACACACACACACACACACACACACACACACACACAACAACAACAGCGCGGTGAGCCCAAGTCGGTCAGAGTACAGCGGAGGCGACTTGTTTTACACAGTGGAGTAGTGATACACCTCAAGTCCACCACACTGAAGATACGGCATCGACACGTTTCACTGTTGCAGGACCTCACAACCTTCTCGT
Organism: Homarus gammarus; assembly: GCA_958450375.1. Lineage (NCBI taxonomy): Eukaryota > Metazoa > Arthropoda > Malacostraca > Decapoda > Nephropidae > Homarus > Homarus gammarus. The sequence continues at coordinate 136,423 of CAUDMG010003340.1, forward strand.
TCTGTACCTTATAGATTCTTTCTCGGGAGGTGTGAGATACAATCATTGACACCCTCCCCCCACCCCTTACTCCCCCTCCCCCTCCCTCCCAACCTCACCTCCCGACAAACCATATACCGATGCCCCCCCCCCCCTCCCCCGTTGAGCTCCTGCCCTTTATTACTCCTTCTGCTACTCCTGCTGGTGGAGATGCTGCTGCTGCTGTGACCTTCCTGACCCCCGAGGTTACCACGTCTAGGATAACAAGGAGGACAGGTCTACAGGGAGCAGCGGCCTTTTGATAAACAAGTCAAGGTTCTCTCCCAGCAGGCTTTTGTAGAGCCATCAATATTATCTGACGCACACACATAGGTCTTCGATATCTCAGGCGTCCACGTCCGTCTGGCAACAAGCAGAGGTTCGCCTGGCTATCATTTGACGTGATGGAAGAGCAAAGAACAAGAATTGGTGGATTTGAGTGTACCATTATGCTTGGTCTTTCCGCTAATGGAGTTAAGGGATGATAGTGAGTATCTGTGAAGAGCCAGTTTACGGATGCTGTCTGGTGTGGGTCATCAGCGAGCAGTTTGGGCGCTGTAGTTATCCCGAGGCGGAGGTAAATTGTTGACTTTAAGAGGTTGTTTGTCTCTCAGTGTTGTCATGTGTAGAAGCGGCGTCGCGTTCGTGGTTACAGGTGCTCATATCACACACAGGCGGACATATTTAACGCTGACTATTAAGCTCTTATCCGGTTACACATCGAGGTGGTTCTGGTGGTTTAATGGACGACGAACAGGATCTTCAAAGCGCTTATCAATGAGGAAAATTTTCCCCCAGAAAGACGAAAACCACAAAGAGAGTTTCGGTGTTGTTGGTCGGATTCAGGTTAACTTATGAGTCGTGGAGCTGATTATGGTAGTCTCAAGGTGAACGATTTTTTTTCTTCTCTATTTTCTCCCTTTTTTGTTCTCTCTCTCTCTCTCCCTCTCTTTTACTTTCTCCAGGAGCGTGTTGCTGATTGGTCGATGTTCGTAACTCTTGTGTGTTGAGGACAGTGGCGGCTCTGACCTGACGGAGACGTGGCAGGCTGAGACCGGACTTAACTTTACGATAGTCACAAAGTTGTTCCCGACGATGGCTTAGATACCCTGTCCAGCTGATGGGTGGCTGGGCGACCTATGTGAACTTCTGGACGATACTCTGCCTGGACGACACCCTGGACGATCCTTTGATTGGACGATACTCTCGACGATTTCTGCGGCTCGTTCAAACCCTTAAACGGTATTGGGGCTGGACTGTACTGGAGCTGGACGATAACCTGAACGATACTGAGATAGACTTGACGAAGAGGCACGAATTTGAAATTATATCCCTCGTCTTGTGACTCAGACAATGGGCAAGATGTGCTGTCCTAAGGTGGAGAACTGGTGACAGTTTGACGTAAGCTTAGGCCATCCCAAACTGATAGTTAGAGAAGACTGATGAAGGGCACTGAGAGTATGTGATAACCGGCGGACCAGCACTGTGAACTAGAGTACCGGCAAACATCGGTACAACGTCTGGGCAGATACAACTCTCGCCTCCTGTCCTATAGGTCGTTGGTTCGATCCCGGGGCATACCCAGTTCACACAGCTGTTAATATTTACTTCTTTTACAGTCTGGGATTGAAGGCGGTCGAGTGCAGTTGCCGGCCACGCTGTCTACTTAAGACTTAGTGCACTTTATCCACACTCTCTTTAACGAGTCATCAGGCTAATGAAAACCACTTTTAACAGTAAAACATTCTAACACAAGCTGCAGAATGTTGCAGAATGTTGCACTATAAAGATCAAACTGAATTATTAACATCGGTTGGAGAATATTGTATAATAACGATCAAAATGAATTAAGAATAAAGACGGCAGAATATTGCACGGTAATAATGAAACTGAATTTACAAGAAACATGGCAGACTACGACACAGTAATGACGAGACTCAATTATAGAATATTGCACAATACTGCACGATAATGGTGGAATTCAATTAAATCCGATGATGGATGTAACACTGCAAGTATCAGTTGTTCTTATACTTTAATTCTTTATCTTTTTATATCTACTGTCGTCTTAGTTAGCGCTTTTCTCTCTCACTTCTTCCTTCACACTTATCTTGTCTCTCATTTACTGTTCCCTCACCTCTCCTCCCACTCTCTCTCCATCCTTTGAAGTTTTTGTACTCGCCTCTTCGATCCACTCCAAAGAAAAGTGGATCAGCAGTAAAGATGATACATACATACATACATACATACATCTAAGTTATTATATGTCTTATTTGTGTCACTTATGTTACTTGTATATTATTTGTAATTCGTAACCCATTCCCCAAATATGTAACTGTATATTTTCAGCCTTCTGGCTGCCAAGCTCTTTCAATAACCCGTTATATTATTATTATTATTATTATTATTACATACATACATACATACATACATACATACATACATGTTGAGAGAAGTATCTTGGTAGCTGTGTCACTATGGTATTTGCAGTAAATTCAGTGATTCATTTTGCTCTAAATGAATCTTATTTACATAGCAAAGAGAGAGAGAGAGAGAGAGAGAGAGAGAGAGAGAGAGAGAGAGAGAGAGAGAGAGAGAGAGTGTGTGTGTGTGTGTGTGTGTGTGTTAGTCTAAAACTCATACCTGAAGGCAACAACAGATAGCACAACCTGTTCCTTGTACACTACCGCTCTAACACCTCCTCCTCCAGCACCCCCCCCTCCCCCTCCAACACCCCCCTCCTCCTCCAACACCCCCTCCCCCTAAACACCCCCTCCCACTAAACACCCCCTTCCCCTCCAGCACCCCCTCCCCCTAATCACCCCCTCCCCCTAAACACCCCCTCCCCCTCCAACACCCCCTCCCCTCCCCCTCCAGCACCCCCTCCTCCTCCCCCTTTACTTGCTGCCGTCGACAATAAAACAACACTCACTGTTTAACATCAATAAAACCCAACGAACTGATAATTATCTCTCGCACCGACCCGCTACATGAAGATCTTCCCAGGCAACTGTCTTCTCCCTCAACCGTCAACTGTCTTCTCCCTCAACCGTTAACCGTCAACTGTCTTCTCCCTCAACCGTCAACTGTCTTCTCCCACAACCGTCAAATGTCTTCTTCCTCAACCGTCAACTGTCTTTTCCCTCAACAGTCAACCGTCAACTGTCTTCTTCCTCAACCGTCAACTGTCTTCTCCCTCAACCGTCAACTGTCTTCTCCCTCAACCGTCAACTGTCTTCTCCCTCAACCGTCAACTGTCTTCTTCCTCAACCGTCAACTGTCTTCTCCCTCAACCGTCAACTGTCTTCTCCCACAACCGTCAACTGTCTTCTTCCTCAACCGTCAACTGTCTTCTCCCACAACCGTCAACTGTCTTCTTCCTCAACCGTCAACTGTCTTCTCCCTCAACCGTCAACTGTCTTCTCCCATAGCCGTCAACTGTCTTCTCCCACAACCGTCAACTGTCTTCTCCCTCAACCGTCAACTGTCTTCTTCCTCAACCGTCAACTGTCTTCTTCCTCAACCGTCAACTGTCTTCTCCCTCAACCGTCAACTGTCTTCTCCCACAACCGTCAACTGTCTTCTTCCTCAACCGTCAACTGTCTTCTCCCTCAACCGTCAACCGTCAACTGTCTTCTCCCTCAACCGTCAACTGTCTTCTCCCTCAACCGTCTTCTCCCACAACCGTCAACTGTCTTCTCCCTCAACCGTCAACTGTCTTCTCCCTCAACCGTCAACTGTCTTCTCCCACAACCGTCAACTGTCTTCTTCCTCAACCGTCAACTGTCTTCTCCCTCAACCGTCAACCGTCAACTGTCTTCTCCCTCAACCGTCAACTGTCTTCTCCCTCAACCGTCAACTGTCTTCTCCCACAACCGTCAACTGTCTTCTTCCTCAACCGTCAACTGTCTTCTCCCTCAACCGTCAACTGTCTTCTCCCTCAACCGTCAACCGTCTTCTCCCACAACCGTCAACCGTCTTCTCCCACAACCGTCAACTGTCTTCTCCCTCAACCGTCAACTGTCTTCTTCCTCAACCGTCAACTGTCTTCTCCCTCAACCGTCAACCGTCAACTGTCTTCTCCCTCAACCGTCAACTGTCTTCTCCCTCAACCGTCAACTGTCTTCTCCCACAACCGTCAACTGTCTTCTTCCTCAACCGTCAACTGTCTTCTCCTCAACCGTCAACTGTCTTCTCCCTCAACCGTCAACCGTCTTCTCCCACAACCGTCAACCGTCTTCTCCCACAACCGTCAACTGTCTTCTCCCTCAACCGTCAACCGTCTTCTCCCACAACCGTCAACTGTCTTCTCCCACAACCGTCAACCGTCTTCTCCCACAACCGTCAACTGTCTTCTCCCTCAACCGTCAACCGTCTTCTCCCACAACCGTCAACTGTCTTCTCCCTCAACCGTCAACTGTCTTCTCCCTCAACCGTCAACTGTCTTCTCCCTCAACCGTCAACTCGAGTCCCTGGCAGGTCGGAGTTGATGTTACTTGAAGGTGTTTCAGGTGTGATTATTCTCTTCCAGGACAGGTGTTTCAGGTGTGATTATTCCCTTCCATGACAGGTGTTTCAGGTGTGATTATTCTCTTCCATGACAGGTGTTTCAGGTGTGTTTATTCCCTTCCATGACAGGTGTTTCAGGTGTGATTATTCTCTTCCATGACAGGTGTTTCAGGTGTGATTTTACTCTTCCATGACAGGTGTTTCAGGTGTGTTTATTCCCTTCCATGACAGGTGTTTCAGGTGTGATTATTCTCTTCCATGACAGGTGTTTCAGGTGTGATTTTACCCTTCCATGACAGGTGTTTCAGGTGTGATTATTCTCTTCCATGACAGGTGTTTCAGGTGTGATTATTCTCTTCCATGACAGGTGTTTCAGATGTGATTATTCTCTTCCATGACAGGTGTTTCAGGTGTGATTATTCTCTTCCATGACAGGTGTTTCGTAAATGACTTTCCTTCTAATTAATTCTTTCAAGAAATACCGCCATCCATAACTCATCCATCAACAGGACTCTCTTCTCTTACTCATCCATCCCAAAAAACTGACTTTCTTCCCTGTCATCCATCCTCACTAATGCCATCCCTTCTTGTCCTCCATCTTAGAACTGACTCTCCATCCACTCGTGTACTCTAAAACGTACCCACCTCCTCCCTCCCTCCCTCCCTCCCTACCTATCCCTCCTACTCCCCTTCAATCCCTCCCCAAGAACCATCCACCACCACCACCACCACACCAGATCCTCCCAAAAGTCATCCACCCCGACAGTGATCCACCAACCACCACCACCAGTCTACCAATCCACTTTGGAACTGCCTGGCCTCTTATACCTCCTCATCCATCCTTAAACTGACTCGACCTCCCCTGAATTATCCCCTCCTTCAAGCTTGGCCTCGCCTAGTGCATTAGACTGGCCAATCAATATGCAATCAGTCTCTGCAGGGAGGTGGATTGGGGGGAGGTGGATGGGGGGTAGATGGAGGGAGATGGATGGTGGTGGAGGTGGATAGGGGGGGGGGGAGGGCTATCTATCGGTAAGTTTATCTAGTCATCCATCATTACCAATCAATGGGAACTGAGGAGAAGCCATTGGGACGGAAGGTGTGTGTAAACAGTGAAGTAGGTCTGCCCAGGGAGGGAGGCAAGGAAGGAAGGTCACCCATCATGGATTTAGATTAAGACGTCCAAATAATATTAATGGAAATAATTACGAGTGTTATCATTAATTATATAAGACATCTAAATTATCTTGATTTATTTCTAACTAAACCTGTATTCTTGTGTGGTGGTCCAATAAATATAGATAGATCGTTATATAAAAATTGATTTCCTTTTTTTTTTTTAGATAATAAGAATGAATCACTATACACATGTGTGAGGAGGTTTACATATATATATATACTGTATCCCCCCTCCCCCCTTCCTCCCCACATGTATAAATCAAGGTTAAAGTATCAGGCAACTAATCCTTACACCGTATAAGTAAAAGCGTAAATTTAAACAACTCTTTGTCTCTATGAATAACAGACCGTTCGTTTCTTATTTACACACAAGTTTATTAAGTAAAAATTATATACACGTCAGTTATGATCTAGAACACACAGGCGAGGCGGTGAGACGAGATTCAACAGCACCAACATTCAATCAGACGTAAGAATTGATCCTCAAGTTAAAACGTCGAGATTTACAACCAGCCATGGCTATAAAATCAACCTCATACGGATCAAAAGGAATCAAAGAAATCAGCCACAAGTAGTATTCAGACATTGTAACACGTGGTTGATCCTAGGAGAGGGAGCCCTGTGGAGTTCTTCTATGTGATTGTAATATATCAGGCCCAAGGAGGTGGAGGCATCAGGGCCGAAGATCAGTTCACCTTCGGATATTTGACAGTGAATATTTGAACAGGTGTTTTAATGAGATTTTTTTCTTTTATTGTCACTTCCCAAAAGAAAACAAAACAGACGTGATTTATAACTGATATAAAAAGTCAATCTTATGAGTTATTCCACAAAATATCTATCTCGTCTCATTAAGTAAATACACCTCGTCTTTGTCTTGTTGTGAAGCAGAACCAAAACTTATTCGTCCTTACTGCCTCTTGAAAATGATCTCTTCTTACTCTATTTCATCTTATTCTCTTCTCTTCTCTTCTCTTATCATCATCATCACCTCGTCTCTCCCTCTCATGACCTCTATATCAAACACCTCCTGAACAAGTGAGTCTCTTCCTCCTCCACACTGTACTGTACACTGACGTTTAACACCGAGGAGGAGGTGTACGCTATAGATAAAGGGTACAGAAACTCACACCCATCCCATCCCATCCCAACCCACCCCACCCCACCCCACCCCATCCCATCCCATCCCATCCCATCCCATCCCACCAGAGTCCACGAACATCACAAATAAGGATATAAGTAGAAGTATTTGGGTTAGCAACACGTACAGTACAGCAATATATAAGCAAGGACAAGTCATATTTTGCAATGCCATCATGTACAACATTAATCTACTGACACTGTGGAGAATTATCAAAAGGAAACCAAAATTGAGTCACGGACGGACGATCAAGAGACGAAAGAAAAAAAGGACGAAACATTACAAGACTTTCATAACACAGCAGTAAGGACGAGTGAGGGAGTCAGTAGCTGTTCATGACTGAGGGTGAACAGTATTTTTGTCGTGTCCTTTTACCGCCTGGCAACCCACAGCTGGACGTACTTGTAGCAGGGGTCACTGATGTGTGAGTGGACGCCCGCCCGCCCGCCCACCCGCCCGACCGCCCGCCTGCCCGCCCGAGGACTCAAAGAGCACCCAACAATACTTACAGTGAGGGCGACGCTGTAAGATGAGCGAGATTACCTCGAACATGAGCACACGAGCGTCACAAAACCTAAGGTGGAGACACGAAGCAGAAGAATGGCACAGGTTGGTTCCTAGCCCCAGTAAGGTGGTCGACTGGCCCCGTGTCTCTGCAGGAGGGGAGGAGGAGGGGAGATGGAGGGGGTAAGACGGAGAAGGAATGGCACGAGTCTCTCCCCATGAAGAGTTATCAGTTGACCTCGTACCACAGCAGGAGGGAGACAGGGGGAAAGACGGGAGAGGAACGGGACGGGTAAAAGTGATCAGGTGGCCTCCATATCACTTCATGTGGGAGGCAAGGATGAGACGGGGTGAGACGGGGCAAGAATGGCACGGGATCTCTGCCCTTAACAGTGTGATCGGTTGGCCCCGTGTCGTCGTAGGTGGGGTGGGAGGGGGGAGGGCTAGGAGGGAGGGGTAGGAGGCGCTGATGGTCGCTCTAAGTGTTCCGATTTGCGTGTTTCGTCCCTTCATGGCTATTCACTTATCTTTATGAGTGAATCCTTATCTACCAGCCAGTTTTCGAACCTTTACGTATCAGACAGGAGGGACTAGTTAAGACCCAGAATTTAACCAAACTTAGCCTAACCAGACTAACCCTTAACCTAACGCAATTTTCTACTAACCTACCCTACCACTAACCTAACCTAACCTAACCAAACCTAACCTAACCTAACCTACCCTAACCTAACCTAACCTACCACTAACCTAACCTAACCTAACCTAACCTAACCTAACCAAACCTAACCTACCCTACCACTAACCTAACCTAACCTAACCTAACCTACCCTGTGAATGGGACTCGTTTCATGGGAGTTATCGTCATATTTGTTTCTCTTCTATGTGCAGTAAACCCCTCCCAATACCGGACTAATTCTTCACTACTCTACAGCAATCACAGCAGCAGCCTTAACTAAAACATGCACACCACTTCAGTCCTCCAGCTCAGTACATCAGGTTAAAAATTCAATTCATTTAGACACAACCACAGTCAGGGCACATGTATTCCCACACACACACACACGGCAGCGGTAGTAATCATGATGCCTCGACCTGCTGTTTAACCTGTGCTACGGACGGACGGACGGGCACACACGGACAGGTATAGACAGACGGACGCTAACACACACAACGCGGCAAGGATCAAATGAATAAACAAGGCACAAATTAGACTACTGACCATGTACTGCAGACCATTACATAAAGATACGAGGCTCTGTAACATATAAGTACAAATAGTTACATGTACACGCTCATAGCAAGCATGGGAGCGAGCAAGCAAACGAGCAACACTCATAAAAACAGGGGAAGAAACCAACAAGCAAGTAGATGCATATACCAAGCAGGGGGGCAAGCAAACAGAGACGCACATACCAAGCAGAGAAAGCAAGCAAGCAAGCAAGCAGACGCATATACCAAGCAAGGGAAAAAAGCAAACAAGAAATCATTCCTCATACCAAACAAGATAACAAACAAACAAATAAACAAAAAAAACACAGAAAAACACAATACCAAGCAATAAAAGACAATAAAAAAATCCCCAATAGCGAACAAAACAAAACCACAAAAGAGAGAGAGAGAGAGAGAGAGAGAGAGAGAGAGAGAGAGAGAGAGTACAAGAGGCCTTTTTCACTCTTATCTCTATCCGTCGACATTTATGGGGATGCTTAATAGCCTTGTACATTTATTCGCTAATCTGGTATGATAATAAGACTCGCCTTTACAGCTCAATGTACCAGGAGAATGAAGAAGACTTTATTGGTATCATACTTGGGGTCTGTGTTGCCCTCAGGGAGTCTTCTGCCTTGGGTGAAGTATTATTATTATTATTATTATTATTATTATTATTATTATTATTATTATTATTATTGTTGTTGTTGTTTTCTTTATTGTGAATGAGTGTTAGGATAGTTGAGGATAATAATGACTTTAGATAATAATAATAATAATGATAATAATAATAATAATAAGGCCCCATTCATGCATATGTCTACAAACTCTTAATATATCAAACTATAAAAAGTCTGTATGTATGTTTGAGAGTTGCGTCAGCAGCACCATACATGATAAGCATTAATTATCTCACTAAGATAAGTTTATTCCCATCTGGTGGCCGGGAAATGGAATAAATGGAAAAAGTTATAAAAATAGCAGCTTCGTTTATTGCTTTTCAGACAACAATATCTTTGCCTTAGGTGTTGTGTTGTGGTAGTGATGGTGTGGTAAGTACAGTGGTGTAATGGTGTTGCGATGTGGTGGTGTAATGGTGTTGTGTGGTGGTGGTGGTAGAACACGTCACTAGAGATGAGTTCCACATTACATCAGGTTTATTTTAGGTGAGGTGACTTGAGGTGATACTGCCAAGGTCACAGCCGCAGGTGAGATGGTGTAACATTAATTAATATACTCTACTATGTTTACAGGTAAGTAAATAAATAAATAAACACAAGGATCATCATTCATTATCATCACCACAATCATCATCATCATCACCACCATCATCATCACCATCTCACCACCACTCCCAACCATCAACCACTATCACCACCCCCCCCCCCATCACCACCACCCTTACCACCACCAAGACCCTTCCTATCACCACCAGCCATCATCCCCAACCCTCAGAAACACCACCAATATTTTTTTCTCATCCTTCATCATCCTACTGTCATCATCATCCTACTGTCGTCATCCTACAGTCATCATCCTCCTGTCATCATCCTACCGTCATCATCCTACTGTCATCATCATCCTCCTGTCATCATCCTACTGTCATCATCATCCTCCTGTCATCATCCTACTGTCATCATCATCCTACTGTCGTCATCCTACAGTCATCATCCTCCTGTCATCATCCTACCGTCATCATCCTCCTGTCATCATCCTACAGTCATCATCCTCCTGTCATCATCCTCCTGTCATCATCCTACCGTCATCATCCTCCTGTCATCATCCTACCTGGGACTCCTCACCTCCACACAAAGGACGGAGGACACAAGATGCTTCATACTGTCATACCAACAAATATGTCTGTTTTTTTTTTCTTTTACTTAAGACTCCCTGACGAGACACTGGTTAAGACGTACTGAATGTCTTAAAGTCCATACTAAGTCAGTCTATGCTAAGTCAGTCTATGCCAAGTCTGAGAAGAAGGCTTATATATTTTTTATCAGACTGAAATCAATAAAAAAAATATCACTCAAACGTAAATATATATGTCTATGTTTATATGCATTAAAACCTTCTCAGACTTGTCAAACATAATTTTTTTTTACTGAACAACTATACATAAACAAGATATGTATATTCAATGTGTAAATATGTATACATGAACCTAAATAAAGGAATAAAACATTTTATTATAGACATATTTTAAAATAATCTACATATAACAACGTGTGACATTTATTTGAAGACTTGATATAAATAATAAACATGAATATTTGGTCAGATTAACTAAATATTACAGTGACAGACAGACATAAAACAGAGTTATGATATGACACCACTCCCTAACACCTCTTAATCTGACACACACACACACACACACACACACACACACCTTCCTGTCTTGTAAAATAAAAACGAAAAAGAATAAAATAAAACAACAGAAAAAATGACCCGTTCGTTAGGAAGCGTCGAATGAGCGATAAGAGGAGGAGGAGGAAGAAGAAGAAGAGGAAGAAGAGGAGGAGGAGGAGGAAGAAGAAGAAGAGGAAGAAGAGGAGGAGGAGGAGGAGGAAACTTCTCTTGGTGAATGAGTCAGTCAAGTGAGTCAGTTAAGTGGGTCAATCAGGAAACACAGACAGTCGGGGTTACACAAACGCAATCAAAAGTCCATCCTCAGAGTTCGAACTGTTATACTTTTTTCTTAACCTATTCTGATATTTATGAGGGTACAAGTCGACTGAGGGAAGAGGGAGAGGAGAGGAGAGGAGAGGAGAGGAGAGGGAGAGATTAGGGAAAGGGAGAGAGAGAGAGGAGGGAGAGGGAGAGAGGAGGGATAGGGAGGGAGAGAGGAGAGGGAGAGAGAGGGAGAAAACAGTTGGTTTAGGTCAAGACTACTTCAGTATTCTGCCAGGAGTGAGCCAAGACACTGGGTGGGTGTTAAGGGGGGGGGGCACGGGAGGGAGGTGGGGGAGGGAGGTGGGGGAGGAGGTAGAGGGAGGAGGTAGAAGGAGGAGGTAGGGGGGAGGGCGGTACGAGTAGGAGGTTAGGTTAAGTAGTGAACCAGCTTGTAGTACGGACAAGTGGATAACTAAATAAGTCACTTAAAATACGCTGTGCATGAACCAACCCACGGTACGGCCCGGACGGTACACTGCATCCGGGACAGGAACCAACCCACGGTACGGCCCGGGCGGTACACTGCACCCAGGAGAGGAACCAACCCACGGTACGGCCCGGGCGGTACACTGCACCCGGGAGAGGAACCAACCCACGGTACGGCCCGGACGGTACACACTGCACCCGGGACAGGAAGACCAATTACCTAGACACGGCGGCACGGGCAGGAAAAAGCGGCACGTGGTCGCCTGAGGCTCCGTGTTACCCGCCACGGACTGACAGCGACACGACCTCATATGACGGATACCCGGGAGGAGGGACACGACTGTAGGGGAGCAGGGGAGGCATGGCAGGGTGTGGGGGGAGCAGGGAGGCATGGCAGGATGTGGGGGGGGAGCAGGGGAGGCAGGGGAGGGTGTAGGAGGAAGCAGGGGAGGAGGGGCACGGCTGTAGGGGAGCAGGGGAGGCATGGCAGGGTGTGGGGAGGAGCATGGGAGGCATGGCAGGGTGTGGGGGGAGCAGGGGAGGCATGGCAGGGTGTGGGGGGGAGCAGGGGAGGCATGGCAGAGATGTGGGGGGAAGCAGGGGAGGCATGGTAGGGTGTAGGGGGGGAGAGAGAGAGAGAGAGAGAGAGAGAGAGAGAGAGAGAGAGAGAGAGAGAGAGATGACTAATGCACAGGAAATTGCCTCTTCCACAAGTGCCGTCTCTCCTCCTCACCTTTTAAGCGTCCGCAAGTTGGAGGAGAGGAGCAGTGTGTTGGAGGAGACGTTTGTTGGAGGAAGCGTGTGTTGGAGGAGACGTGTGTTGTAGGAGACGTGTGTTGGAGGAGACGTGTGTTGGAGGAGACGTGTGTTGGAGGAGACGTGTGTTTAAGTATGATGGGGGGGTATGGGTGTTGGAGGATGTGTGTGTGCGTTTGTGTGTGTTGGAGGAGCATCGTTTTCAAGCGTGTTGGAGGGTACATGTGTTGGAGAGCGACGTATATACCTTGAAAGAAACCTGTGGTGAGGGAGGATGACAAAAACCAAAAGAAAAATAATTTACCAAAGACGTGGAAACATAGTGACAAAAACGAACACACACACACACACACACACACACACACACAAAACAACTTTACGGGCGACGTGACAAAACTAATTCCAGCCATATAAGCTCACACGATAATCAACTGAGTAATTAACCTTTATCATTAGCATAAAAAAACACACCTACTGGGACCAAATTATTCTCCTCACCTGACCTTCTAAGGCGTCTATCAAGGTACAGGTGCTTCAACAACCTACCTGGCTACACCTGGTCTCTCCTTCATTATGTAGGTCGGGGCAGCTTGTTGTGGATCTTAAATTATAATGGTGTTGTGTGTGTGTGTGTGTGTGTGTGTGTGTGTGTGGTGACAACCTGGGTCATCCTCCTCTTCCTTCTCCTCCTACAGGTGGGTGTTAAGGGGAGGGGGGGAGAGTGGCCAGCTAAGTCCCTCTCCCCCTCCACCTTCTTCTTCATCTCCTCCTCCCTCTCCACCCCCCCTCTCCTCCTCCTCCAGGTGTATATGTGGTAGTGTCCAGCTGGGTCTTCCTCCACCAGTAAGTGGGGGAGAGAGTAGGAGGGGGGGGGGGAGGGGTCTCAGTGAGGGAGAGTAAGGAGAGAGGGGGGGGGGGTGGGTCTTGGCTCCTACCTCTGAGTGTTCTCCAATGAATTGCTCAACTGGGAACACTGCACTCCACGCCAATTCAATTAACATAACATTTACATTTACCCGAGAGATTCTGTGCTTACATGAATGATAATTAATCCCAAATGTTTTATAATTGATGAAGATAAATAGAAAAAGTAATTGGGAAGTTTAGATAATAATATAAATAAGATAAAAATTTGTTTATATATGAAGATGAGAGTAATGAAGAGAAATATTATGCCAAGTTCAGTAGAAACCTGACCTGACCTGACCTGACCTGACCTGACCTAACCTAACCTAACCAAACCTAACCTAACCTGACCTGACCTAACCTAACCTAACCTAACCTAACCTAACCTAACCTAACCAAACCTAACCAAACCTAACCTAACTTAACCAAACCTAACCTAACCAAACCTCACCTAACCAAACCTCACCTAACCTAACCAAACCTAACCTAACCTAACCTAACCAAACCTAACCTAACCTAACCTAACCTAACCTAACCTATAAAAGGGAATCAATAAATTAAAACAGTCACAAGAATTATATTTTGTCCTCATTAGGGTCACTTTTTATGAGTTGAGAAGAGGGATTATAATGCCAAGCCTCAAAAGTCTATTAGGATGATTTTACTACTATATCTCCTTATGATTTTCGCCCATAATTGAGGCACTGAGTAGGATGATATTCCCTATAGGTGTTCTGGAGTTCATTCTGTCGCGGATATTGAGGCACTATAATTTATTCTCTAGGAAATAATGAGGGTTAGGTTAGGTTAGGTTAGGTTAGTAGAAATTACTAAAATAACTAAAATCAAAACACAAAAACCACCACCATCTCAAACCTCTCTCCCCCTTTAAAAAACCACCAATCAGTACCCCCTTACATAACCCCCCCCCAGGTAAAATACTCATGAGGACCCCCCCCCCCCCTCCGCCCTCCCCCATTAAAAAGAAAAAAAAATCCTCAGCACCTCTTCAAGATGGCTGGAGCCGCCCCTCGACCCGACTCTGTGATCAGAAAATACAACGTAGCAAAATAAATGAAGTGGACACGAGCAAATAATCATATACAGGAGGAGATTGACACAGAAAACACTCCCGACCCCACCAAGAGCACCGCCCGCCGCACGAGCTTCCCAATGACCACTCGTGACTAAGGAAGACGAGCTCACGTGCCCTTAAAGAGAACTCCCCGTGTTTTCAAGAGATCTCCCGTGCCCTTTAAGAGATCTCCCGTGCCTAATACCCCTTCACTACGGGGACGTCACTTTTAATATTTTATTTGGCTAACGGCAGAGGATTTTATTCAGCACAGAGACCCCGTATGTAAGAGGCTGAGGGACCTCCCGCGCCCTTATGAGGATTTCCGTGTTTTCATGAGCTGCCCAGTGCCTTCAGAAGAACCCCGATGCTGTCGGAGAATCAGGTAATTAGGGAACCCCCCAGGCCTCTAGAACCTCCCTGTACTAAAGAGAACCATCAAACATTAAGTACTCCCCCGCCACCGTAGTCAGAGAACCAACACTCCCGCCTAACGTAAGAACCTCTCCGTGTACTTTGAGAGTTTCACCCCCCTCTCTTCTCCTCCTCCTTACACGGTACAGTACTTCATCATGTCCAGGTTGGCTAAAAGGTCTTATTGGTCTTTGTAGTGTTTTCTCTGGTAAAGTTTTCATTTATTTTATCACTGCCATCTGTTTCCTGTCAGTAGCTGTGTTCCTGGTTTGAGAGACGCGTATGGTCACTAGAGATGCCCCCTGGAACATCGTGTGGAAACCAAACACAAAAACAAACTCTCCTCCAAACGTTTCCAAACTGAGACATGCAAATGACAAATATAAATATACATATCTACTACAGACACACACATACACATGCTATCTCACACGTACACACAGTTTAGAAAAAGACTCTCTCTCTCTCTCTCTCATACACACCAAATTTTAAAGACCCTCACAGGATCCTCCCTCACCACTACAGGGACATACATGCATACAAATGACAAACACAGTTCCCATCCACCCCCACCAAAACACCTCAGAGATGACGACATTCTCAAGAGCTGAATCAGAAACATAATCTTCGTCAGGTATAGAGAGAATCCCTCCCTTCTACCCCAACCCTCCCACCCCTTCTCAACCCCCTACCCCACTCTCCCACCCCTTCTCAACCCCCTACCCCACTCTCCCACCCCTTCTCAACCCCCTACCCCACTCTCCCACCCCTTCTCAACCCCCTACCCCACTCTCCCACCCCTTCTCAACCCCCTACCTCTCCCCACAACCTTTCAGCGAGGTGAAACTAAACAGCTCTGTGGATTGACGACTTATTCCCGTGTCTCTTCTCACTCAAGAGCCGCGGCCATCCCGAGATACGATCGATGGTAACTCAAACAAGGTGTAGATCAGGCAAGCTTTGAGGGGGGGGAGGCGGTGTTAAGGGGATCTGATACTGATATTACCGTCTGATATGAAGTCCTCAGTAAAGTTAGGTACCCGTTCACAGCTGGGTGGACTGAGAATGCTCCAGACGTGAACCAATGACCCCTTAAGGACATGAACTGAACGCTGTGTCTACTCGGCCACCTCAGCCTCTAGAGAAAAGATAGTGGGATGTGATGTAGTGATAAAGGGGGAGGGGAAGGAGAGAGAGAGGAGGAGGAGGGGTGAATAAGGAAGAGGAGGGGGAGGGAGGAAGAGGAGGGGGCGGGAGGAAAGGAGGGGGAGGGAGGAAGAGGAGGGAGAGAGGTGGGTTCAGGTGTCACAGGCCACAGTTAAAAGAGATGTTCCAAGTGTCACATCAGTCATGGGTGATGTTGCCAGCCTTTTGTGACACTGGGGGATAAAGTAATATGATTTATGGGTGGAGCGTGGGCGGAGGAGCGTGGGTGCGTCAGATGATTGTGGGTGGGCATGTATTGGATGTGTGGGTATATGACCGATTAAAATTGTGGGTGTGTGTAGGTGTATTTCTTTACAGAATTGTGTCAAGTGATTGCCTGTGTGGGTGTGTGTGTGTGTGGGCGTGTGGGTGTAGCAGAGGAGAGACTTTATCGACGTGTTGAGATTTTATCCGCCTTTTAAACGTGTGGGCGTGGACTGCAGATGTGTGGAGAGGAGACTGGGATACCGCAAGGAGGGAGGCGGGGTCTTTCAGCCTGTCAGACCGCAAGGCTTTAATCTCAACCTAACCTAACCAAACCTTTCCCCGTCACGCTTCGAAATTCATAAAAAAAGAGTCAAATTTTTTTAGTGTTCAGGCGCTGTATTTAACTTTTTATAGGTAATAACGAAAGGTAATTACTGTCAATCACACAGGTATTAAACAGGTAACATCTAGGTGGGAAAGAGTATGTTGTTAACGACTTGTGATTACCAGAAGTACATAAATTGATAAAAAATAAATTAATTAAATCTATAATTAACGTAATTTTTTTATAAAACTTCAGAATTTAGCAAAAAATTCTTAAAACCACAAAAATCCCCACATTAAAATTTTCCAACATAAAAACAAAATCCTAACTGAAACAACAACAAAAAAATTAACAAAAACACAATAAACCTCAATTTTCACTTTAAGGAACTAAACAAAAACAAACAAATAATAATAATAATAAAAAAAAATTTGAATCCTTACCATAAAATTTCCAATAAATCCTTGAAAACAGAAAATCACAATTGAGTTAAAAAGAAAGAAAATTTAGTCCCGTCCGAAGTCGTAAACATCAACACAATTGTTCAGAAAACAAACAAATTATTGGAAGGTATTTATTTAGTCCCCTCTCTCTCTCTCTCTCTCTCTCTCTCTCTCTCTCTCTCTCTCTTGTTTGGTTGGGGAATTAAAACATACATATATTTATTTACTCGTTGTGGATAGGAGAAGTAAAAATATTAAATAAATAAATAAATAAGATACAATTGAAAATGGGAAGTGAGTCAATTCTACATCTCTCTCTCTCTCTCTCTCTCTCTCTCTCTCTCTCTCTCTCTCTCTCTCTCATTAACTTCCCAATTCTCTCACCAACAACCACTATCACCACCATTATCAGCGCCACTACCACCATTATTATGCATCATTACCATTAATTAACAACAGGCTCCCACCACCATTATCATCGTCATCACCATTGTGTCGAAATAGCACCAATATTACCACCATTATCATCATATGGTGACTGTATCTTCACTATTTTAAGGAAGAGTAATACCTAGTCATCATCACCATACAACGACTACCACTATCACTTAGAATCACCATCATCACCATCACCACCACATAGCAACAAAAACAACCACAACCACAACCACCACCATCAGGTAACACACCACCCAGCCCTCACCTACATCACGTGTTTAACCTCCGTAAATTAAGCCACATACGAGTGTCTTAATCATCTAATGGCTATTCTATGGCTCTCACCATGCACCCCACAGCCCCTAGCCAATGTCTGAGTGCCGCCCCGACCCGATACCAGCCTCTTAACACCCCCTCAACCTGTGTTAATTAAGCTATATAACCTGACTGTACCTGAGACACACCTGTACTTCTAACTGGATCTATTTGAAACGAGCTGAAGGGGGGGGGGGAGAGAGAGAGATTTACATACACTCGTTCCTTCTCACCTTCATACGCATTTAATTACAGGTAATGGGAGGTTTTGATAGGAGGAGGAGGAGGTAGGGCAGGTAGAGACAGGTGAGAGAACAGTTAGTGTTAAAAGGTCTTATAGTTCTAATGTGTTCCTCTACCCCCTCCCCCCACCCCCACACGCTATTGCTAATGGTTTAATCTGGTTTGTGGGCTATTAGGAGAGAGAGTCTACTATGAGCCGATTAGAACTTGGGCCTATTATAACATGCGTCTACTAGGCTGGGGTATATTAGAACTAGGAGTTATCGGAACCAAAGTCTAGCAGAAATGAGCCACACTGCTAGACCCTATTAGAACCGGGGAGGGGAGAGAGGAAGAGAGAAGAGAGGAAGGAAGAGGAGAAAGGAGGGAAGAAAGGAGTAGGGAAGGAAGATTGGGTTGGAAGGAGAGTCTTCTTTCAACATACAAACACCATCTGACCTACAACACACGAGCTGGTTTGCATGAGAGAGAGAGAGAGAGAGAGAGAGAGAGAGAGAGAGAGAGAGAGAGAGAGAGAGAGAGAGAGAGAGAGTCATCTGTAGTGCTCTCTCGTCCGACCTCCCACAGCCAGACACCTCCGTCGGACTTTCAGAACCAAACCTTGACGCGACCAGAGAGCGAGATACGGGCAGCGTGTACTAAGAGATGTAAAATTGACACAGGTGGTAATATGTGTGTGTGTGTGTGTAATGTGTGTGTGTGTAATATGTGTGTGTGTGTGTGTGTGTGTGTGTGTGTGTGTGTGTGTAATGTGTGTGTGTGTGTGTGAGCTCATGGTAACACCGTACTCAAATCGAACCCAGACTAGAATTTTGATAGGGATTGTGAGCGTTTGTTTGGGTTGTTTAGGGTTAGGTTAGGTTAGGTTAAGGGTAGGAGCATGTTAGAGGTAGGGTAGGGTAGGGTGGGGTGGGGTAGGGTAGGGTAGGGTTGGGTACATTAGTATGCCCAACAACTAAAACTCACAGGGAGAGAACCAACTGCTGTCATCTCTATTCACCTCGTCCCCTTGTTAACGACTGACCAGGTGTGACGCAACGTGTTTTGACCCATTTACCTGTTGTGTGATATAAGAAATCCCACTCTGCACCAGGGAGCCTCATCGAGTAGGTCAGGTTAGGTTAGGTTAGGTTAGGTCAGGTCAGGTCAGGTCAGGTTAGGTTAGGTTAGGTTAGGTCAGGCTAGGTTAGGTTAGGATCTGGAAGCTATGGTAAGTACTCTCTCAGGTGCTCACGATAGCCTCAGGTGGACGCAGGTGATAACAGTAATGAGAGTGGTGTAGAATAGTTCACCATGATAGGAAGAAGTGAGAAATATTTACGAGTCTACGTTTTCTAGCAAAGTTATTATATTTGATTGTTCTTATACAGGTAACAGCACCCCACACCTGTCCAGCGATTAATAACAGTAGCCCATTAGACAGCACATCTGTCCTACTAAAATGGTTACAAGTCAATTCATCAGTAAACAACAACGAAGGTCTGACTCTGATCACGGTGTCCAAACTTGAGTGGAACAAGTTTTTGGCTACAGATGAATCCAATCAGAATAAGATTTAAGATAAGAACAGAAGCCTAGAATATACAGTTTGTTTTCGTTGAGGTCTGGCCATACGCCCCCAGACAGGGTATATATAACTAGATCTACGAGAATAAAAATGGGGAATGAATTGATTTTCTTTCGATTAGTCGGGGAAGATGGGCATTGGGCTGATAGACGCAACCAAAATATAGAGTCCAACTGAGTCTAACTGAGTCTAACTGAGTCTAAATAACCAGGAACAAGAGAGAGGAGGAGGAGGAGGACGAAGGTGAGCAGTGACCAACTATACCTCCTTCACACCTCAGTTGATTACTACCATTAACAGGTAAGTAGGTGAGCATCGAGCGAGTGTCTAGCCTGCTACACCTGGGCACTGACCTGGAGGTATTCAATATAATAATGTTCTCCACGAGCCTCAAGTTTCTAGAAGCACGACACATTCCGGTACCAATTACTACTGATGTGTCGCTGAAATAAGTCATATACTGTAGTCGTTTTCACCGTGATATAATGCCACTATTCTCGTGGTCGTGTCTTGTAGTTGTACTTTATGGTCTAAACCTATTCATTCATTCATCTGGTCGTATCTCTCTCTCTCTCTCTCTCTCTCTCTCTCTCTCTCGTAAAACGTACCGTAATGCTCGCACTTAAAGATACTTCGTTAAAAACATAATATACATCATACACTATATATATATAAAGCATAAAAATATATAAATTAATAACTAAATACATACATACGTACCAAGGTCATCCAGGTACCATACAGGTGACCCCAGATGCCAATTAATAGGTCTTCTGATCCATATACCTGATAAAGAAAAAAAAAGCTCTTTAATCCCTCTATGGTGCAAAGCCTTATGACACACTCTGTACAGTTAACTACTTAAGTCCGTTCGTCTCTCCCTCTGAACCACGAACCCCGAGAGATTCAGACTCGTGAACCCAAAGCAGTAGACTGATACATTATTCTATCCATAAATGCTTCGAATTCGTATACAAACATTATAAAAAAGTGTGTGTGTGTGTGTGTGTGTGTGTGAGCTACAAGTATATATGCAAGGTAAAACACTAAACACATATACTTAAAACAACCTAACCTAACCTAACCTAACCTAACCTAACCTAACCTAAATATATTCAAGAAGAAAACACCTAAGAAATACAAATTATGAAAAAATACAATAAACAAATATATAAATAAATAAATAACAAGAATAAAATCACGCAGCTTCACTTAACAAATCCATAAACAACAAAAAACAAAGACAATTAACCATAACAAAAACACCTTTAATAACGAGAGAGAGAGAGAGAGAGAGAGAGAGAGAGAGAGAGAGAGAGAGAGAGAGAGACTGTCTTCTCCCCGGTTCACCATCTCCTGACAGTCACTCACACTAGGACTGTATGACTGTTAGACTGTTGTAACTGCTCTTCAAGACGGGAACAGAACCTGTTTGTGTCGTCAACTACTTTTTCTAACTTAATTTGTTTATTGAAAGTCTGTGTATGATTAATGACCTGGGTCGACCTATTGTACACACACACACACACACACACACACACACACACATCCTCTCATACCTGAAATCGATCCATTTTCACACGGGATCTTTTACACGTTGGAGAGAGAGAGAGAGAGAGAGAGAGAGAGAGAGAGAGAGAGAGAGAGAGAGAGAGAGAGAGAGAGGCTGTTACCTGCTGGACCAACACGTATCACCACCACCACCACCACCACCACACAACCACTATACCAAAAGGCACTTGAGGACTGTGATGACCCCTCCTCCCCCTCCCCCCCCACACCATTATGACAATTTATCATCGTTTACAACAACTATTATAGCGTAACGATAATAGCCGCACCGACACTCACTCTATAAAGTGTTCATAATCATTATATACCTGAGTATTGTGGCTGCCTCCCCCCCCCCTCCCCTCCTCTCTTCTCCTCTCTCAAGCACTCTTCCCCTCCCCTTCTCTCAAGTCCTCCCCCTCCCTCTTCCCCCCTCTCTCTCTCTGAAGCCATCCCCCCCTCTCCCCCCTCCTCATGACCAACAACACCCATCTCGGTAAAGTGATCAGATAAACGTTGATTCGGCAGCTCCGCCCCTGAGTGGTGACCCCAGAGAAGAGCTCCTCCCCCACCAGACAATAGACAGGCTACCTTACACGTCGCACAACGGGTGACGCAAATTGATTTTTATATCTGTCCCTTCTGCAGTCAGCGGCGATAATTTTTCATTAAGTATTTCTCAAGCCGAGGTGTTGTGAAGGAGTGAGAGCTTCCCCCTTCACCTCTTCCCTCCCCTACCCTCCATTCCCCCTCTCCCTCCCCTCCCCTCCTTCCCCCTCCCTCACGATAGTTGGATTACTCGGTGTGAATCTTATCTGGTCATCAGCCGATACATCTTGTTGATGGGAGAGATTAGGGGAGGAGGAAGGGGGGGGGGAGGAAGGGAGAGGGCGGGGGAGGAGGGGAGGGGGAGAGGGAGGAAGGGGAAGGTGTAGGAAGGAGGGGGAGGGCAGGAGGAAGGGAGAACGGGGAGGGGAGGGAATGGTGAGTGACTGGATGGGGGTGATGGGAGGGGAGGGGAATTAAAGGGAAGGGTAGGAAAACAGGGGAAGGGGGAGAGGTGGCTGTAGCTGGATTTGGAAGGCAGCCGATGGTGTCTAGTTAATAATTATGATATTATGACCTCTGATGTGTGTGTGTGTGTGTGTGTGTGTGTGTGTGTGATAACAAACAACCAAATAACACATACAGCTTAAAAGCGAAATGAAATAATTTTGTATAGAAAAGTATTACATATTATGACACGCCGCACGAGGGCTTGGCCGGGGGGGGGGGGGGGGGGGGGAGGTCAGCACGGTAAGTTAGAGTGATTAAAATATATCGTGGAGAAAGTAAACTAAACTGACACACACACACACACACACAGTAATATAAATTATCATATAAACAGAATTAACAAAAAAACTGACACACTAAAATCACTAAACGAAAACTCGGTGTCAGCTCGGTAGTCAGCCTCATCAATGACCTTCACCTGTCAGCTGAGCCTCTCTATAGCCCTGAGCTGACACCCTAAGAGACTCTAAAGATTCTAAAAAAAAAAAAACAATCTTAAATCGTCATCCTCTGAGTGCACTGTATGTCTGGTCATGGTAGAGTCTCAGGGTAATTTTTCCGCCATTTTACCTTAACATAAAAGCCAATCACCTCTCTAACTGGTCGTCAAACTTAATGAGGGTTATTAAATCATTTCCCCCACTAAGAGTACAATAACTTTAATCTCCCAATTGGCTATTAACGTTAACTACTTCAACCAGTTATAGAGATGATTCCTAGTTGAGTAACAAGATCTATGGGTGAATGGTACTCTCCCTCGTACTCAATGCCAGGTGGTGCGCTAATGTACTCAATGCCAGGTGGTGCGCTAAGGTACTCAATGCCAGGTGGTGTTTTGCCCTGTTCCACTGTACCGTATGTACCCTGTATGTGTAGTGGGACGAAGCACCTGATGATGGTGGTGCTGAAAGTAGCGTTCATGAATCGTGTGTGTGTGTGTGTGTGTGAAGGGTGTGTGAAGGGTGTTTGAATGTTGGGGGTGTAATGGGGAACACACTCACGAACGTACGCACCCCAACACACACACACACACACACACACACCTTAAGACTGTGATATTTATTAAGAGTGACGTCACCGAGGCCACTGACCGCCCGTAAAGAAATAAAACAGCAGATAGTAACTTTACACACGTCTTGATTGCTCTCAGATTATTTTAATGGAGGATGACCAACCTTAGGGTCGTCCATCATCCTGGGCTTTCCCTTCACCACACTTGCTGACCCTTGGGTTTTATAATACAGTATATATAAATGTGTGTGTGTGTGTGTGTGTGTGTGTGTGTGTGTGTGTGTGTGTGCGCGCGCGTGTGTGTGTGTTCTACTGTTTACCTTCTTCTGTATAAATATAAGACTGGGAGTAGAGAGAAATGAGGGAGGGAGGGAGAGAAGGAGGAAGAACAGGGAGAAAGAGGATGAAAGGAAGACAGGGAAGTGGAGGAAGAGATAGAGGAGGAGGAGGAGGTCACGAGCGTGTTGACGAGGAGGTCATTCATCTATTTCTAACAACCCCTTTTTCCTGATGTACAGTTAGGAGACTGACCCCCCCCCCCCCCTTTAATATATACCAAGAAAATGAAGACATTCTTTCCGTAACAAGTCTTCATTAACCTCAACACGTTCTACATGTACTAGTAATAATCTAAAACATATCATTATGGAATCTATATTAAGACTATCCAATGCTTCTCATATACACTAAGAAATATTTCACCTAGATTTACCTTCATTACACCTCCTACCTCCAGTAACCTTTACACACAGAGAGGAGAGTCAAGAGTAACAGTGACAGCAGCCAAGGCGATGTTCTTCACCTGGTGACCTTACGAGATCACCTGAGCTAATTAACAACAGTCATGGGCTACCAGGGACGTTAATGAGGTGCAGTAGTCTATCTTCTACAGGTGAGCCAATCTTAGGATGTGTTGGTTAACCCTGGAGTGTAATGACGACCTTCTTGTATAGGATGTCACACCCGTTCAATGTGATACCAAACCCATTTCTTACACATGAGGGCAGGAAGACCCTCACACCGTCAGCTTCACCTCGCGTATTACCTCACAGAGAGACACGCCGAGCCCCTCCCTCTTCTCCCCCGCCTCTCTCTCTCTCTCTCTCTCTCTCTCTCTCTCTCTCTCTCTCTCTCTCTCTCTCTCTTGTGACTACAGTATAAACAACGTTTTCAGTCTACTTGCCACTCTGATAACACCTGTCTTGGCAAATGTGCGTTCTCTATGGCAACTCCCGCAGAGAGGTAACCCATCCAGACGACTTGATAGCCATAGAAGAGCGCTCAACAGATTAACAGCGGGGCGCATCCCACCCCTTCTAGGCTCCTGCCCGCGCGTCTTGCACACCCCCTACAACCACAAGACCGCCTTTCACGATCTACGGCCCCGGGTGTTGTGTTGTGGGGGAAAGCTCCTTATTGTCGCCTAAAGGAAGAGTTCACTTTTAGTTTGAGTCGTTTGATCTAATGATATATTGTGAGGAATATATTGACAGGCGGTAAAAAAAAAATTTATATATAAGTAAAACGAAAAATCAACAAAATTAATCTTCAGACCTAAATCCGGACCAGAATTTTTATGTTAAAATTCCAGGTTTGATTTTGTTTTGATAGGGTAGGTGAGGTTACGGGTAGGTTAGTTTACACCAGGTTAGCTAAGGTATAGTATAAATTAACTTAGCTACGGACAGAAAGTCATGAACCTTTCCAGAGTTCCCGCACTTACTACAAAGTTGCTAAGGTTGTTCCACTCGTCCACCACCCTATTTGTGAACCAGTTTCTTCCTATCTCCCTCCTAAACCTAAACTTATCCAACTTGAATCTGTTGCTCCGAGTCCTATCCTGCTCGGATATTATAAGAACTTTATCTATATCCCCTTTATTGATTCCTTTCACCCACTTAAATACTTCTATCATATCTCCCCGCACTCTTCGTCTTTCTAGGGAATGCAAGTTAACTTTCTTTAACCTATCCTGATATGGAAGGTTTCTAAGTCCCGGAATCATTTTTGACATTCTTCGCTGCACCGACTCCAGTGAATTTATATCCATTCTATAATAGGGGCACCAGAACTGAACCGCATAATCGAGGTGCGGCCTGACTAGCGCAAGATATAGTTACAATAAGACCTCTGCACTCTTGTTACTTACACTTCTAGATATAAAACCCAATACTTTGTTACAGACACATTAGGTTAGGATTAGATTAGATTTAAGGTGGATTAAGTTTGGTTAATTGGATTCCAGTTTCGGAGTTCAGTGACATTTAATTTTTTTCCTCATTCAGTAACATTCAAACATTCTCTTCCTTATTTAAAAAGATCACAGGTAAACAAACACACACACACACACACACACACACACACACACACACACACACACACACACCGAGATACAACAGGTAGTAAAATATCCACACATACCTGTTCATATCCACACATACCTGTTCATATCCACACACCCAAAATATATCCTCTGTGAGATTAACATTTTTCTCTGAAGTTTACGATCAGTTGTACGTCATGAATGGAATCTGGAGAAGATAAACTAATGATAAAGGAATAACTTCACTTAATAATATGGCCGCAGACGATACCATTACTTAGACGTGAGTTGATTCTAAGGCTTAAAAAAAAGAAGGTCGAGGTGCATCATATGTCTCTTAACTACATGTGACCTTTGACCTTGAGATGTGACCTTTGACCTGAACCTGACCTTTTGATTTTCCTGTGTGATCTTTGACCTTGAGATGTGATATTTGACCTTAACCTGACCTTTGGACCTTCCTGTGTGACCTTTGATCTTAATCTGACGTTTGGATCTTCGGGTGTGTTTTTTGACCTTTGAACTTTAATTGACCTCTGGATCATCCTGAGTGACATTTAACCTTCATCTGTGACCATGACCTTTGACCTGGGTGTTGTGGGTCTCGTGTATTGGTGATGTCATGTAGTTATGTAACCTTTATGGGGGAATATTTGATCAATGTGTGATGTTGTGGGTGATGAGATGTTTGTGGTCACCCAGGCACTCACCCAAACACCCTGACACTCACTCGGAGACCCACACCCATCAATACACACTGACACCCACCAACCACACCCATCCCAATATACACACATCTCTCTCTTCCTCCTTTGGGACTGGGGCGTAATGCCAGAAAAAAAAATGTAAGAAAAAAAAAATGAAACGAAAAAAAAAATAAAAATAAAAAAAAAAAATAATAAAAAAGTTAAAAAAAAGCTAAAAATAAAAAATAATAAAGTTAAAACAAAAAGCTAAAAAAAATAATAAAAAAAAGTTAAAAAAAATTACGACCGCTCCTGGATGAAGACTGGGGCCATCTGTTCTCATTCCCCACGTCGCCTGTGTTGGATATATTATAATTGGATCATCCCATAAACGCTGAGACGATCTAAGGGAGGCTAATTTACGCCGAGTCGAGTTTGTGGCGCGGACGAGTGAGTTGTGGCGCCGCCGTGGTGCTGTGGTAGGGAGGTATGAGTTGTGGTGCTGTGGTGCTGAGGTGTAAGATGCGGTGTTGTGGGCGTTTGCTGGATGCTGTCTGCTCCTATAAGTGGGGTAATGAAGTAAATTCACCTCTCACTGAGCCTCTGTCCAGGTAGCAGGGCAGTAAAAAATAAATAAATAATAATAATAATAATAATACATGTATCTTAAGCGAGGATTATCATATACAGGTAGTCTTATAATATCAGTCTCCTGCCAAAGGGATTATATAATATACATGTAGAGTCTAATTATGTTTCATTCATGCCAAAAGAGATTTGTTTTTTCTCCGAGGATTATAAAATACAGGTAGATGGGGTTATAAATTACAGGTACAGCCTCATTTTATCACTTATTGATGACATTTTGCAATATTCTTTTAATTTTAAATTTCAGGTACAGTGATGTTATGTAATTTATGTCTTAGGAGGTATTTCTCGAGTACAAAAAACTACAGATTAAGTAATTTTATATTTTTCACGTCTATGATTTTTTGTCTGTATGAAATTTTAATATACAGGTGTGTGTGTGTGTGTGTGTGTGTGTGTGTGTGTCTGTGTGTGTGTGTGTGTGATAAAGACCCAGTAGAATCGGTAATCGACATATATGGTCGACAGGTCATCCGGACGTCGATTCCAAACGACTATGGATGCTGCCGCCGACACAGACGCCAGCTAAACTCGAACTAAAGCCTTAAACCTTTGAGGACGATGGTATGTTACTGAGGCGTGTACAACATCTCCGCTATACTGAATCATAGTGTTATTGTTAAGTATTGTGAATCTATTAAAATACTGATTCATACATTCTAAATAGCAGATAAATAAAATTATTCCAAGGTTTAATAGTATAAAAATATATACATTGATCTATACACATCTATGATCATACACACTCATACATACACACTCATACACACACAACAGGTCACACACATCATAAAGGGCCCTCACGTCCCGGTAACCCTAAACACCCCCCCCCCCCAACCCCCGAAGCTCCCAACAAGGGCACAACACACACGGAATACAGAACACGCTGTCGCCGCCTCACCACCACAACACGAGACGGAATTAATGGAGTTTATAATACCACCTGAGCATTTATGGTATTGACTCATTATCATAGCAGCTGCCGGAAGGTTAGGTTAGGTTAGGTTAGGTACTCTGTGGTCACTATCCTCTTCTGTCCATCTGTCCGTAAGCCCGTCTGTACGTCCGTCTGGCTCCAAGATGCCAAGAACTAGATGGACACTCTCACCACTACCACCACCACGTACCACCACCACGTACCATCACCACCACGTACCACCAACACGCACCACCACCACGTACCATCACCACCACCACCACCACGTACCACCACGCACCACCACCACGTACCACCACCACGTACCATCACCACCACGTACCACCAACACGCACCACCACCACGTACCATCACCACCACGTACCACCAACACGCACCACCACCACGCACCACCACCACCACCACGTACCACCACCACGCACCACCACCACTACCACCACCACGCACCACCACCAATACCACCACCACCACCACCACCACCACGTACCACCACCACCACCACACCTTACAACACCCCTTCTAAGTGGTCAAGGTTAAGAGGAGCCTCATTACAGAACATCAACAGCGCCACGTTATATATATCCATCAGTATGACGTAATTGTTTCGCATTATTAACGAAACTCCGTAACTAATCAGTAATTAAAACTATAAGTGAATATATTACGATAACAACTTTCTCTCTCTTCTACGCTCTAAGATCGAGATGGTCTTGTGATTATGAAATGATTACCAGTCGAAATCTCCCCCCCCCCCCCCCACCACCACACGATTCCTTCCCCCGTCTATCTTAAGTCCTAGTGGGCCCCTTACCCCTCCTCCGCGCCCCTCCTAAGTCCTAATGGGCCCCAGTGTTAATGGATATAAGTCTTGGTAGGTCTCAGTTCTGGTGAGATCTTGTATTATTGGGCTCCAGATCTAGTGGGTAATAGTTATAGTAAGCTTCAAGCCTTGTGGGCCCCAAGTTTTAGGAAGCCTCTCCCCAATCAGGTTAAGGGGCCGTCCATCTCAAGTTAGGGGGCCCTCCATGAGGTCTGGGGGACCTCCAAGAGGTTTGGGGGCCCTCCAGGAGGTCTGGGTGCCTTCCATCAGATCAGGGTGCCCTCCATCAGATCAGGGGGCCCTGCATGAGGTCAGGGGGCCCTCCATGAGGTCTGGAACCCTCCATGAGGTCAGGGTGCCTTCCATCAGATCAGGGGGCCCTCCAACAGGTCTGGGGGGGGGGGGGGCTCTGGGGGGCCCTACTAACTCAAATCCTCCCATGATGAATGATGTCCAAAGGATTAATAATATCTAATTTTTTGCACGACGAAAATTAATGAGGAAAATTAGCCTGTTATGATACCTGTCTCAATAACTCACACGAGACGAAAGTATAATAAGTTTATATACAAACTTTTTACTCTATTAGTCTCCCTTGTTACACCGTCCAGTCATTACTCTCGCTAGTGGGAGTCGCGTGAGTGGAGCAGTCAGTGTGGGCCAGCTCTTGTTATAATAAGGTTTGTTGCTATCTAAGGGTTAATATATCTTATCTAAGGGTTAATATATCTTGTTATCTAAGGGTTAATATATCTTGTTATCTAAGGGTTAATATATCTTGTTATCTAAGGGTTAATATATCTTGTTATCTAAGGGTTAAAATATCTTGTTATCTAAGGGTTAATATATCTTGTTATCTAAGGGTTAATATATCTTGTTATCTAAGGGTTAATATATCTTGTTATCTAAGGGTTAATATATCTTGTTATCTAAGGGTTAGTATAT
This sequence comes from Homarus gammarus, assembly GCA_958450375.1. Lineage (NCBI taxonomy): Eukaryota > Metazoa > Arthropoda > Malacostraca > Decapoda > Nephropidae > Homarus > Homarus gammarus. Next base: position 165,957 of record CAUDMG010003340.1, read on the forward strand.
CTTGTTATCTAAGGGTTAATATATCTTGTTATCTAAGGGTTAATATATCTTGTTATCTAAGGGTAAATATCTTGTTAACTAAGGGTTACATCTCGCTATCTAAGGGTTAAAAGGTTCACAACATCAAGGCCATAAAACTCTGAAACACACATCAATACACTTCTTCTATCAAGTATAAACAAGACATCAATGCACTAACTAATCCCCTGACCGAGACCAGAATCAATAGGGTTCATCAACAGCGTATGAACTTGCTGGGTACAAAGTTTGGTGGTGATGTGACCTACAGAACTGAAGTTATCCCTCGGACACCACTACCCCTCAGCCCCACGGTACGTTGTCTGTCTGTCTGGGGTGTTGTCTGTCTGTCTGGGGTGTTGTTTGTCTGTCTGGGGTGTTGTTTGTCTGTCTGGGAGGTTGTTTGTCTGTCTGGGGGGTTGTTTGTCTGTCTGGGAGGTTGTTTGTCTGTCTGGGGTGCTGTTTTTTCTGTATGGGGGTTGTTTGTCTGTCTGTCTGGGGAATAATAAGACAAAAAATGACGACCAGGAAAGGGTTGAATTCCGAGGAGGCCGACAGGTGGTGACAGAGGGACCCCTGGTAGGTTAAGGCATCCTTCTCTACTTCGCTGGGGCCTTGTCGCTGAATACCCCGACCTACAGGTACACGTCCACGCACATTCCACCTGCCCCAAGAATCATCTCAGCCTACTTAGGGAAGAGGGAGGGAGGGAGGGGTGGTGGTGAGAGAGAGGGGTGGTGAAAGGGAAAGGTGAGAGGGGAGAAAGATGCTGGTTATCTGGTTAAAATAGATTTTATGTTTTTTACAGTCAAGTTAAAAAGAAAAAAGTCGATGTTAAACTTGATAAAAAAAAATTGATAGTAAAGTCAGTCTCTCTCTCTCTCTCTCTCTCTCTCTCTCTCTCTCTCTCTCTCTCTCTCTCTCTCTCTCTCAGTGCCACTCTCCAGTCACTCTAGGGTAGACAACGAGCAGCTAGACAGTAAAGGTCACACTGGTCTGGTGTGTACACAAGACATTGCCAAGTCGAGCGTTACAGTCAAGTGGTGAGGCGTGTACACAAGACCTTCACCGAAAGCACTTGTGTGGACACTCGCTCCCGGGCCTGACACTCCACCAGAGAAAGTGTCAGGAGTGCGGTGTGTTGGTCAGGGCACTTTCGGGGGGAGTGTCAGAAGTGCGGGTATTTGACATTTAAGGGAACGTCAGTAGTTTGTTGTTCTGATCGGCACTTTCGGGAGTGTCAACTGTGTCGGGTGTGTCAGCTGCTGACTGTCATCACTATCAGGAGTGTCAGCTATTTATTTTTGTTGCACTATTAAACAAAGACTGGTTTTCTAATTATCTCCCCCCCCCCCATCTACCAGAGGAGGAGGACAGACGAGGAGGAGGAAGAGGAAGGTAAGAAGGAGGAGGAAGAGGAAAATAAGAAGAAGGAGGAGGAGGAGGACATATGAGAGTGTGTGTGTGTGTGTGTTACTAACCTAACCTAACCTAACCCAACCTAACCTAACCTGCTACAAAAGACACAGGTACAAGCGGGAGTTCACGTTGGTCAGATTAATTGACTCATCATGTTCATAATATATAAAATAATGTGACGCCATAACACATTCCGGTCTGCTTTCACGACAACATTTTTTTTTCTGTTATACTTTGCCATCTGGTACAATGAAGCAACACCTGTACTACACCTGTCCTACACCTGTCCAAAACACCTGTCCTATACCTGTCCCTACACCTGTAAAATAAAACTTGTTCCTACACCTGTAAAAGAACACCTGTCCCTACACCTGTGCAAAATACTTGTCCCTACACCTGTAAAATAAGATCTGTTACTACACCTGTCAAACAACACCTGTCCCTTCACCTGTAAAATAAGACCTGTTCCTACAACTGTCCAAAACACCTGTTCCTACACCTGTAAAACAACACATGTGGAGGAGGAGGAGGAGGAAGAAGATCAGGTGGTAGAGGAGGAGGTAGTGAAGGAAGAGGTACACCCACTCAAGATGGAGGTGGAGTGTACAATGCCCAAGACTCTCACGACACAGAGAGGCTCCACAACTAAATCACCAAAGGCTCATACTATAAATATTCCTCATAATATAAATAATATGAAAAAAAAAACACAAATGAAACTTGAAAAAAAATGACATCAGGATTATATAAAGACTCTACCTTAATTAGTTACCTTCAATACCTGTTGAGAGCATAAAGGTAAGTTAAAAAGGTAAGATTTTCCAATACCTGTACGATGCTTTTATTTTAACCTAAGCCAACCAGTTAGGTACATTCTTACTTCTTCATCTACGAGAATTGTTTATCCAACGAGGTTTAGAGGTGTGTCGTGTCGTGATCCCACAACACAGTGAGGGCCCGAAGCTGCTCCGACCTAATCTGGAGATCAGTTTATCTTTGTTGAGCCATATCACTCGCCAGATTTACCTGCCAGGTCTTAAATTTTCAAGTATTCGTATGTTAAGTTTATCCGGATTCTCTAACCCGAAACCAAACCTAACCTAACCTAACCTGTTCAAAGTCTCATTACCTGTTAAAAATGTTCCAATCTCTTTTTAATACACAATACACCTTGCTATCTCCTTCATTCACAGCTAAGCTACTTTTATGTTATCTTTTTCCTTCCTAAACCACAAAGTATTTCAATAAAAGCCTCGAGTCATTTTATTACTCTCAATTAACATTTAAAATAACTTTACGGTATTTTTTTATTTTAGTTTTTTCTATTTTTCGAGATGAAATGGTTTTAATTTGGGGTTTAATGAGCGTTTTAATTGTCCTTCTGTCTTTGTGTGTTAAACCATATATAGTTACTCTCTCTCTCTCTCTCTCTCTCTCTCTCTCTCTCTCTCTCTCTCTTTCTCGTTCTCTCTCTTTCAAGGTATTCAATTATCTCTCTCTCAAGGCACTTAATTCTCTCTCTCTCTCTCTCTCTCTCTCTCTCTCTCTCTCTCATTATCTTTACTCTACAATCGTTTAAGAGATTTACGTCTCTCTTCTACGTCTTTCTTCGTCGTCGACCACCAGAGACACACGTCGTCCCACTCACTCCCCACTCAAGTAACATTAGAAGTTCAACCCTCACATTCACTTTACGGGACATTTAAATTTTTTTCTACCACCCCCCTCCCCCCATCCCACCCCCTCTCTCCCTCCCAAGACCAAATTTATTTTACTAAAGGATTTTCAATACATTAATCTCTTTTAATTCAATTTTCTTCCTCATAAACTACAAAAAACACACAAAAAAAAATACATGAAATATTTTACATAATTTTCCTCATTTAATTACATGTAGATTAATAAACTCGGCTCAAACGGTAGCTATATATATATTATTTAGTTCGTTTAGGAGCATGAGGGTATTTCATTAAGGTATTTCGATATTCTATTGCTACCTGTCCTTTGAATTACACTGAAAGGTAAACAGAGAATCAACAGGTAGAGTGGCAGGTAAGTGGCGTGTGTGTCCTGAGGTGATGTTGACAATACTTCCTCTCCCCGTCACGACTTGCTCCAATTCTCTCGCCGCTAGTCTCTCCTCCTCCCGCCCCTCTCCTCCTCCCGTCCCTCTCCTCCCGACGCCCCCCCCCCCTCCTTCGCCTTCTTCGCCTGCCGCCGCTGTTAGTTTTTGTCTACTGGTTGGTCACTCCACATCCTCCTCTCTCTCTCTCTCTCTCTCTCTCTCTCTCTCTCTCTCAATCACCTTTGCTCCTAACTTCCAATCACCTTCCCCTTCAACTCCTTCCTCCCCCCACCCCTCCTTCCCCCTTCCTCCCCCCCTTCCCCTTCCTCCCCCCCTTCCCCTTCCTCCCCCCCTCATACGCCACGACGGAAAAAATCTCTAACAGACAGATAGACAGAGAAGACATTCCCAGTGTGGTTATAATATGTCTATAAACCAAACAAGATGGAGAAGAAATAGAGAGAAGAAATGGAGGAAGAAGAGAAGAAGAAGAAAGAAGAGGGAAGAAGATAAAGGAAATAAAGAAAAGAATAAAAAAAAGAAAAAAAAAAGAAAGACCATCGACCTCCTAACGCTAACTACCACTACCACCTCAATCACCTCAACCACCTTTACCATATTTTTACGTCTTATTGTCCCTACTGGCCTTTGTTAAGTGCTCCGCCACCTTTGATCTGAAAACACCATTTGCTCTCCACAATCCCGCCCTCGTATTCACAGCCCCCACGAGGTCTCCTCTAAAGATGGGTTGCTGTGATGAATATTCCGGGTAACTAAGGAACTAAGGATGTCCTTCACTCGTTGACTTTAGCTAAAGGCATACAAACACACACACACACACACACACACACCTCTGCTTGCTTGATTTCTGCCCGCATGTGGCTCTTCGCTATCTCTTCCTCCTGTTCCTTCCCCTCTTCTCATCTCTCCTGCTTCTCTTCCCATCCTCCAACTCCCAACCCACCTCCTCCTCCTCTTCTCCATCTTCCTCTTCTCACCCCTTTCTCCTCCTCCTCTTCCCTTCCTCCCTCCCTCCTCCTGTTGGTGACGCGACAACACCCACACCAGTTGTCCCCCCACTCACCCACCGCCCACTCTGCCATTTAAACATTTCTCCGCCCAGTCTTACATCTGCATATATTCCGCTACTTAACAAGCCGCTCTAATCCCTGTACCCACAACTTAATCTAACCAAACCTAACCTAATTTAACCCAACTTAATGTAACTTACCGTAGTCTAACCTAACAATGTAACTTACAGTACTTAGTCTAACCTGGCCTGACCCAACCTAATCTAACGTGGCCTAACGTGACCCAACCTAATCTAACGTGGCCTAACGTGACCCAACCTAATCTAACGTAGCCTCTAAGACCTAACCTAACCAAACCTAACCTAACTAAACCTAACCTAATTCCGGACTCGGCCACCTAACCTTACCAAACTAACTTAGCCTAAAAGCATAATTAACCGAATAACAACTACAACGACGGTAAAGACAATAACAAACACAACAACAATGACAAATACAATAACAACCACACCCTCGACAAACACATTAGCTCTATTGTTATCCCAAAACAAACAAACATAGACCTTATACACCTTAACCACATGGCATCTTATTATAATCTCCACGTCACATCATCCTGAGCGACAGGTGAGCTGTGTCCCTCCCCCCCCCCCTCACGACACACAGGTGAGCTCCGTCCCCCCTCACGACACACAGGTGAGCTCCGTCCCCCCCTCACGACACACAGGTGAGCTCCGTCCCCCCTCACGACACACAGGTGAGCTCCGTCCCCCCTCACGACACAGAGGTGAGCTCCGTCCCCCCTCACGACACACAGGTGAGCTCCACCACCACCCCCCCTCCACAGGGGAGGTCAGCCATCACTACATGAAACTAGACGATACTTACAGAAACTCATGTCTTCAGTTCTTGTGTACAACAGGTAAAAATATCCACCTGTGTATCATTAAAACATAAATATACAGTTTTTAATACAGAAAAATTAATGAATATATTTCTTCAGTATAAATATATTTTTTTTAATATAAAGTCAATTGTTATCGCTAAAATATTCAACCATAATCTTTCTTATCTTTGTAAACAGAAGATCATGGTGTCATATATTATTCTTTTATATAATTACAAGTGACAATATCAAGGTTTATTATTACAAGTATTGTAATGACAGGAGGCAAATTTTTTACCTACCCAGCCACCAATGTAACTAATGACTTCAAAAACACTAAATACCTTACCATTATTTACTAAAATTAAACTAGAGAATAAATCACCTGATCCCAATACAAGTAAAATAAATCTATCTTCTACTAAACACCAAATTCTCGTGTTATTTACTAGGAATAAACTAGGAGTCACACGCCAGCTTCAATGAATGACTGGGGATAAGATCAGACCAAACACTCTAGATCGCTGTTCACCACTGAGGAATGATCGCTGAAACAAACTGGCTCCCTGACACACGATACCCTGCAGTCTGCCTTAGTGGACACCCTGCAGCCTGCCCCAGTGGACGTCAGAGCCTGCCCCAGTGGACGCCAAAGCCTGCGATCATCTCCGAATAACATACAAGTGGACGCTAACCTAACCTAACCTAACCTAACCTAACCAGTATCCGGTAAGAGTACAGGATCAGAGTAACGCCTGAAGCAGCGCCATGATCACCAATATATATTTTTCTTTTATTTGTCAATTATCAGATCTTGCAGGTTACATTACAACGGTTACCCAAGATATTAATAATAATTTACCACAAATTCCCAAAAAAACTATACAAACTACATAAAAAAACTACAATCATAAGTGAGTTTTCCCCATTAAAAAAAAAAATATATTATTCTACATTTTCACCACACTTCAAGGCTAATATATTCTCTCTTTAACATTTAGTAAAGTATAATTTTTAGGTCGGTTCATCTACCTTGAACTACACCTTTTAACTCGCACCTTTAGTTTGCTCTGGTAATAGTAAACTTCAACTGTAGCCTTTGAGTTTTTTTTTGTTTGGTTATGGCTGTCCAGCAGTGCGCGTGTTGCTCGGTCAACTGTGCAATTGCAGGGTCATCAACTCTCTCTCTCTCTCTCTCTCTCTCCTGCAGACAGTTGATAAAGTAGTAGTAGTAGTAGTAGTAGTAGTAGTAGTAGTAGTGATGGTGGTGTCAGGTATAATAATAATAATAATAATAATAATAATAATAATAATAATAATAATAATAATACGATTAATTTCTAACAACTATTAAGCTGACGCAAGAACTTCTATATATAGCATAATTAACTATACTCAATTGCAAGGTCTTCAACTCAACTAGCAAAGATTGACCCTAAATATTGCACCAGTGTCTTAATAATCAACTATGTCACTGCAAAAGTTCATCATCTGACCACCACAGCTAGTTATTGCAGGAGCTTGTGCCGTGTGTGTTGACGGTCGAGTGTGCAATTGCAATGGTGTTCATTCTTTCTGAGCACCGGTTGACTCAGAAGCTTGTCCGAGACCGGTAAGGCGTGGTGGTGCTTGTGATACACTGTCCATCCATTTGTCGTTCTCCAGTAAGGCAATTCACAACAACTTGTTTTGTGTTCTGTTGTGTTCGAGTGAGAGTTGTTTGTGACTTTGTTTATGGCGGCGGTGGTACACTGTGTTCTGATTCACTATACTCAGGTTGTGTTACTCTATCTTAGGTATGTTTCGGAGTTAGGATGTCAGATTAGGTTAGGTTAAGTTGGATTAGGTTGGGTTAGGTTAGTTCAGACTGGGTTGGGTTGGGTTGGGTTGGATTGGGTTCCGTCGTTCTGGTCAGCTTCAATCTCCTTAATTCATCCTAACTTAACCTAATCCTAAATTAACCTTAATCTAACCTACCTAACCTTTAGTCTAACATAACTTTAGCCTAAACAGTCCTAAACGTAACCTAACCTAATCTAACAGAGAGACGGACGATAAATCATGCGACACACACACACACACATAAAGATACCTGGCAGATCGGATATAATTACCCCGGTATGTGTGTGTGTGTGTGTGTGTGTGTGTGTGTGTCATCCCCCCCCCCCCCAGCACATCCTTCATCCCGTCTTGACGACTCTGTCCGCTGGGCTGAGTAATGCCTGATATGATTTCCTCCGCCACTGATTACAATTTTCCCCAAAGCCCAAATATGTGAACACAGTGAGAATGTTGAATGTTGTTGCTGGATAAAACCAACAGTTGATGAGGTACAAGACTATATATCTCACAGTGGTTTAGCGCAGTGGTTTAGCGCAGTGGTTTAGCGCAGTAGTTTATTCCTTGTTAAGATATAATAATGTCACTATCATGTTGGTTTAAGTAAAAAAAAAAAAACTATCTTACTTAAATAGCATCAACATTAAACAGAGACTCTACATAAACTAGTTTCGTCCATCTATGGTTCTAATAACTATTATGTGGATATATCTAGTTTAATTAGAATCCTATGTGTAATTTATCCTATTATTTCCCTATGTTAGCTTTGAGTACTAGCTTAAATTAACCCGTTAGTTACATTCTTTACATCATTAAATTACGACGAAAAAACACCAAAACTGTGCGAACTTTTCAGAATCAGCTCCAAGTTTGAGAGATAAAACCCCCCCACACAGACAGACACAAAACTCCGGCAGAATATATAGAGTCGAGAGTCAAAGCAAGATGATAAATGCTCCTACATAACCTTAAAAAGAGACCCATGACTCCTCCAAGGTCATGCGGGGTAAAACAAGACTCACCAAAGATTTATGACTGTGTCTGCATACGGCTTGGTTCTAGTCTTATACACATACACCCGGCAGCTCAGCGCGAGGGAGTGGAGATATATCTTTTGTGGGTCAGTCAAGGGGGGGGAAGAATGCAGGAGAGTTGAGATAACAAAGTAAAAATGGTTGAAGAATGGTGAAATTAGAGTCATGGAGGAAGGCAGGGAGGGATAGGGGGTCATAGTGAGAGGGAGGAAGGGGAGGTGAAGGGGGAAGGGGAGGTGTAGGGGGGAAGGGGAGGTGAAGGGGAAGGGGAGGTGAAGGGGGAAAGGGGAGGTGAAGGGGGGAAGGGGAGGTGAAGGGGGTAGATGGGAGAGAGACGGGAGGTGGGGGAGGAGAGGAAAAAATATATAAACAGAGTGTTGGGGAGATAAGTACAGAGGGAGGGAGGGAGGGAGGGAGCTAGCGGCACTGGACACACAAGGCATGTCGACCTGCCCGGGGGATCACGGACGGCCACGGGAGCAAGGACACCACGTCCAGAGTCTCGCTCCCTCCTGCCAGGGGTGATGGTGGGTGAGGGGGTGCCCGGATACCCCCCACCTCAGCACCCTGGGGTCAAGGGGGGAATCTCTCAACTATGTTACAGGGCGTGGGTGACACTCTGACAATGTTGCAGCCAAGAGAAACTTTCCAACTGTGTCGAAGGGCATGAAGGAAGGACCAGCAACTCCCAAGAGAATATTGTAACGACGTTTTAAGATGTTAAGACGTTTACAACATCACTAAACACTACCATCAACGTCTCAATAGTGAAGGTGAGAGAATACCGGAGAAGGAATTCGTTCGTTGTAAGTTTTAGGTTAATGAGTCGCTTACTGTAGCTTGATGGTAACGATGAATAAATACCATTACATAATACCTAAACCTCGCCAATGTTTTGTAAATCGTGAAAATAAACTTTGTTAGGGATGACTGGCGAGACTAGAACACACACACACACACACACACACACACACACACACACACACACACACACACATACTGTCTTAGCAAGAAGTTTTACCGACGGAGGAAGAGACATGATGGGTGGACTGTAGGGTCGTGGGGCCTCCCGCTAGTGTCGCAGGGCGTGAGGGACATCTTAACTCAACATCAGGGCGTGAGGAACCTCTTGACGGTGTGTCTCAGTACAAGGTGAAATTCTCTCTTCATACGTGATACAAATGAGGGAGTGGAAACTGACTCATGCAATAAGAAAGAAAGAAAGAACTCCCCCACAAATAAAGTATTCATGTAAACACCTCACTCTTAAGGCGAGTGTTAAGGCTCACATCTTCGGTGTTAAGCCTCAGAATAACTCCACAACGAGCCGAAATTCAACAGCAATAAATAGTTTTGAAATTTAGGGACAATCGTGACATACAGGTAGAATACAGCGTCTACCTGAATCTCTCTACCTGTACCGTATACCTGATTCTACCTGTACCGTATACCTGAACCTCTCTACCTGTACCGTATGCCTGAATCCACCTGTACCGTATACCTGAACCTCTCTACCTATACCGTATGCCTGGATCTACCTGTACCGTATACTTGAATCTCCCAAGCTGTACCGTATACCTGAATCTACCTGTACCGTATACCTGAACCTCTCTACCTATACCGTATGCCTGAATCTACCTGTACCGTATACCTGGATCTACCTGTACCGTATACCTGAATTTACCTGTACCGTATGCCTGAACCTCTCTACCTGTACCGTATACCTGGATCTAACTGTACTGTATACCTAATCTCTCTACCTGTACTGATGTTTCCGAATACAATTTTTCATTCTGATTAAGATTGTGATATCCTCCTCACCTGAGTTGCCCTGAAGGACTGTCAAGTAGGGAGGGGAGGGGCAAGAGCGCCTCCTAACTGTGCCATGGGGGGAGGGGGAGGGGGGAGGAGAGGGAAACAGGAAGAGAGGGAGGAAGAGTGAGTGAGGGGAACAGAGGGAGAAGGAAGAGAGAATGGGGGAGAGAAGGAAGGAGGGAGTGGTGAGAAGGAACGAGGAAAGGAGAAAATGAGATAGGGAGGGAGGGAGAGAGGGAGGGAGACCTTGGATGTACAGTATAAACGATTGCATTTATTACCTCCACACATGAGGGAATGAGGTTCAGGGAAGGAGGGAGGATAAGAGAGGGAAGGAGGGAGAGGGGGATAGAGGGAAAGAGGGAGAGAAGGGGGAGAGGGTGAGGAGGGAGAGGGGGGGAGGAGGGAGGGAGCTGCCACTTGAACAACAAGGCCGCATCAAACAGGGGATCTAGGCCACCCCCCGGGACAAGGACAGATGGGGGGGGGGGGAGAAGGCAGCTGGATACGCCACTCAGACAGGGGGGCGGGGAGAGATGGAAGGGACGGAGAGAGGGATAGGACAGGTACAACATGTTAAGAGGGAAGATGAGACAGTAGAGATGGGACAGGAAAGAGACGGGAAGAGAGAGTTGGGACAAGTGAGAGATAGGGAAGAAATTGTGTAAGTGAGAGAGACAGGGCATGTGAGAGAGATGGGACAGGTGATAGATGGGGAGAGTGAGAGACCAGACAAGGAAAGGAGACAGGTAAGAGACGGGGATAAAGAGAGAGAGAGAGGGAGAGATGGTGTTTGTGAGGGCGGGCACTAGACATGCAGATGGACTGAAGCCAAAACCAGGAAGAACAAATCTGATCGAAAACGGGGCTTGGGGGTGCGCGACAGTTAGACGGGGCATGATAAGGTGTGAAAGCAATATGGAACAGGAGAGGTAGAGGGTGCGGCAAGAGGACAGGATAGGACGGGACGGTGGGGGGGGGGGGGGAGGGCAAAAAGGAAGGAAAACCAAAAAAAAATATATATAAATAAAAACGGGGCTTTGGGTGGGGTGCGACAGGTGTACGGGGGCGGGGCAGCAGACACAGGAAGGCAGACAGGGTTAAACACAGCTGGACGGGGCGGAGGACACACACACACACACACACACACACAGTAAAACATTATGCGACACCTACCACGACCAGGGCGAGGCGTGGCCGTGTGTGTGTGTGTGTGTGTGTGTGTGCGTACAATGAATTTACTTCTATCTCTGATCGTTAAACAATTTTTCTCTTGATTTGTTACAATGAAGGGGACACACACACACACACACACACACACACACACACACACACACACACACACATTATTAATCTTTAAAAGTCAGGATTATCACTGGCACAAAGGACAGGAATTCGCTTGAGTAAGTGAAGAACACACTATCGAACTTCAACTTAAAAAAAACAGATAAAATGAAATAAATCCTGGAGTCCTATATTTTATTTGTAGATCCAATGGGCCCCAGTCTTGATAGGCCCCGTATCAAATAGATCCCCAGTCCTAACGGGCCCTAGTCGTAACGGGTTCCATTAACTATTACTGGGGCCCAATCCAATCTAAACTATGAAGATTGGGGCCCCAAACTTAATGATAAGGTCAGTGTGGAGGCAAGTGGGGAATTATATATCACTTACCAAGTTAAAATAATTCATTATATTTTATTTTATTTTTCCATATTAAAAAAAAAATATATATAGGCCTATATATATTTATTTAGACACAGATAATAATAATAATAATAATAATAATAATAATAATAATAATAATAATAAACATTAACAGCAACAACAACGACAATAACGAAAATAACAATAACAATAATGACAGTAAAGATAAAATAACATCAATAACAAGAACAGCAATAACACTAACAATAACAGGAGAACAACACTTACACCCACCACGATCACTACTATCACCACCATCACCACCACTACCACCACCACCACTATCATCACCACCACCATCACCACCATCACCACCACTACCACCACCACCACTATCATCACCATCACCACCACCACCACCATCACCACCACCACCACCACTATCACCACCACTATCACCACCACCACCACCACCACCATCACCACCACCACCACCACCACCACCACCACCATCACCACCACTATCACCACCATCACCACCACCACCACCACCACCACTATCACCACCACTATCACCACCACCACCACCACTATCCCCATCACTACCACCACCACCACTATCATCACCACCACTATCACCACCATCACCACCACTACTACCACCACCACCACTATCCCCATCACTACCACCACCACCACTATCATCACCATCACTATCACCACCATCACCACCACCACCACCACCACCACCACTATCCCCATCACTACCACCACCACCACTATCATCACCACCACTATCACCACCATCACCACCACTACCACCACCACCACTACCACCACCACCACTATCATCACCACCACTATCACCACCATCCCCACCACTACCATCACCACCACTATCCCCACCACTACCACCACCACCACTATAACCACCATCCCCACCACTACCACCACCACCACTATCACCACCATCCCCACCACTACCATCACCACCACTATCCCCACCACTACCACCACCACCACTATCACCACTATCCCCACCACTACCATCACCACCACTATCATCACCACCACTACCACCACCACCACTATCATCACCACCACCATCACCACCACCACTACCGCCACTACCACCACCACTCGATGCCTTGAAGCAATCCATAATCTCTCTCATCACCTCCATTAGCTTATTGCCTCACCCTGTACATCATGTTAGCCTCTTCCTCGACGCCGTGCTATCTAACAGTCATTTGAATGCTAATGGTCGTTTATCCCTCAGTTAACTAGGTGCCTAAGGGCCTGGTCGGGACAGGGTGTCACTAACATTGGTCAACTAGTTTGTGGGTATTTTTTTTTTCTTTTTGGTGAGGAGGGGGGAGGGGAGAGGGAAGGGGAGGGGGAGGGAGGGGAAGGAGAGGGAGGGGGAGGAAGGGGGGGGGTGATGGACAGGCAGTGGTAGTAGTGCCGGCCCTTGAGCGACATGTGCCTGTCTCGCAAAGTCTCTGGATAGATATTTCATGTCTCGTTAAGCAATCTGTAATTAGAATCGTTCATTTAGTTTTTTTTTTTTTTGGAGGGGAGGGGGGGAGGGGGGAGGGGGGGGGGGGTGGAGGCCAGTGTTTGTATTTAGTGTCACCCTTGTCGGTCAACTAGTTTTTTGGAGGGGGGGGAGGGGGAGAGTGAGGGGGAGACGGTAGGAGGGGGGGGGGGCAGAGAGATAAACCCCCTCCCCCTACCAAGCTTAATATCTGATTAATATAGACAGTTCTAAGAGATCATCTAAGCTTGATTAAACATTCCACTCTCTTGTGTCAGATTTCACCAACATTGATCAACTATATTTTTTCCTCCGAGGTGTTGATGAGACATTAACCCAGGAGGTCAATGCCTAATGTACCCAAAGACCCTCGGACAGGTGTTCTATGTCTCGCTCACCTGTAGCTCACCTGTAGCTTACCTGTAGCTTATAATGAGAAAGTGGATCAAGCAGGTGCAACCAAGACTAATGAAGTATTATTAGTGTATATTATTTTTTACGAACGAGAGAGAGAGAGAGAGAGAGAGAGAGAGAGAGAGAGAGAGAGTTACCTGGATATTAACACCTGAAGGTCAGTGCTTGCCTAATTAGATACTCTGGTCATTATTTCTGTATCAGGTGTCACTTAAGGGTGATCAATCAGTTCTTTATGGATAGTTACCGAGACAGTCACTTATGATTGGCCAGTTAGAGAGACAGTCACTTATGATTGGCCAGTTAGAGAGACAGTCACCTATGATTGGCCAGTTATGAGAGACAGTCACCTATGATTAGTCAGTTAGAGAGACAGTCACTTATTATTGGCCAGTTATGAGAGACAGTCACTTATGATTGGCCAGTTAGAGAGACAGTCACTTATGATTGGCCAGTTATGAGAGACAGTCACTTATGATTGGCCAGTTAGAGAGACAGTCACCTATGATTGGCCAGTTATGAGAGACAGTCACTTATGATTGGCCAGTTAGAGAGACAGTCACTTATGATTGGCCAGTTATGAGAGACAGTCACTTATGATTGGCCAGTTAAGAGAGACAGTCACCTATGATTGGCCAGTTATGAGAGACAGTCACTTATGATTGGCCAGTTATGAGAGACAGTCACTTATGATTGGCCAGTTATGAGAGACAGTCACTTATGATTGGCCAGTTAGAGAGACAGTCACTTGTGATTGGCCAGTTATGAGAGACAGTCACTTATGATTGGCCAGTTAAGAGAGACAGTCACCTATGATTGGCCAATTAACCTGACAGATATACCCGAGTGATAGTTAAACCCCTCATCAACAATCTTACCTTAAATGTTTCTCTAATATTTATTCCTCACGTTAAATGTCATTCTCATTATTTTTATTTCTCATACAGTGAAACCTCGATATAACGAACTTCTCTCTTCATCTAATAGACCCTCGATATAACGAACTTCCACCTGGAAATGCTTCATTAGATAACAGTTTCACATCTAACAGACGGATTTTTCCTTCCCTACAGCCCGTTAAATAAAAGTATCACTATATAACACTTTCCAATGTATATATTTTTCCGGTATTAATTCCATCGGTACAACAGGTGATGTAGTCATTACCATCAACCGCTCAGGTGAATATCCATAACTTGAACGTATCTGACAAACCAACAGACATATGGTTATCACTCCTTTAATTTGTCGACCAACTTAGCTTATAAATGGCGTTATTTAGTCCTTCTTGCTACACGAATTACGTTGTTTTTAAAATGTACAATCTGGTTGAGGGTGTGTGTGTGTGTGTGTGTGTGTGTGTGTGTGTGTGTGTGTTTTATGCTCCTATTAAACCTGCTCTTGAAGTTAAAAGTTTTACTCTTAAATATTGTCCTGCTCACCACAAGAGGTTGGGGGCTTGTTGACGCTATTGATTTTTGGACATTAAATAAATTGATGTAAGTGAGCATTGTTGACGGGGAGCATTGTTGACGGGGAGCATTGTCGACGGGGAGCATTGTCTACGGGGAGCATTGTTGACGGGGAGCATTGTTGACGGGGAGCATTGTCGACGGGGAGCATTGTCGACGGGGAGCATTGTTGACGGGGAGCATTGTTGACGGGGAGCATTATCGAGAGGGAGTATTGTCGAGAGCGTTCCTCCACTACGCTAAGACTCTCCACGTCATAAAATAAAGAAAAATACGTCGAAAAATACTAAATAAATAAATCCTAAAACAATTAAGTAAGAAATCGTATAATTAATCCGTTAATTCATATACTGTTAATATATTAAGTACGGTAATATTTATGAACAGTTAGCCATAAAACCTCCATATAACGGACTTCTATATAAAATCCGTTAAATGGAGGATTTTCACGTCATATAGACCCTCGATATAATGGAATTCCATATCTATATAGTTCGTTAAATGGCGGTTTTACATCTAACGGACCTTCGATATAACGGAATTTCCTCTCCATGTTGTACCGTTATATATAGGTTTTACTTTCTATACTTCTATATTATTTTGTCTCGTCCAGAAGGAAATAAACGTGTGTGTGTTTCTGAGTATTTCCTTTCTTCATCTTCTTCTCCTTATTCTTCTTATTCTCCTCCTTATTCTTATTCTCTTTCTCCTCCTCCTTATTCTTGCTAACAATTAACACTTATCGCCACTCCTTTAATCCAGGACCAATTACCTGGAAACTTGGCAGCCTTGCATCTTGTTCCAACAGACCCAAACAACTTTTTTTATTTCGTTTTTGTTTTACGATATTTTTTTTAATGTAGTCGATGGTCAAAAAAAAAATCTTAAGTCGTTATATATAAGATGTTGTTTAGTGATGTGGTTAGGTTAGGTAAGGTTAGGTATATTTTACAATTTCACAGATGTCAAAGGTCACCAAAAAATCCCCCAAAATACCATGTGTGTCCACCGTTCACCTGTACTTTAATCAATTAACCTGAAACTGTAGGTACAAATGTGCCTCTCTACAGCCCACACACACACACACACACACACGAGTATATAGAGAGATTCAGATCTGTCTCGTGTGACCATTTTACAGTGAGGTCAGAGGTCACCAACAAGTCATGTGGGACCGAATGGAGAAAACCTGTTGTATTCACTGAAGAGAATTGGTCTCTTTATTATTATTATTATTATTATTATTATTATTATTATTCTCATTATTACTGTTATTGTTATTATCTTTACTCCTATTTGTATTATCATTATTATCATTATTATTATTATCATCATTATTATCATTATTATTATTATTATCATTATTA
>CAUDMG010003340.1:187500-202500 GCA_958450375.1 Homarus gammarus
GGTCCTCAGTGATCGCCAGTTATATCGTGCTTCAGGTTTGTTTGCTCAGTCCAGATTGTGAAACTCAGACGCCCCTCTTGAGTAATGATGCCATGTTTGAGCCTCAGGTAATAGTGCCTGGTGGAGGAGTGCCATGTTAAACCTCAGGTAGTAATGACTGGTGGAGGAGTGCCACGTTAAACCTCAGGTAATAGTGCCTGGTGGAGGAGTGCCACGTTAAACCTCAGGTAATAATGACTGGTGGAGGAGTGCCACGTTAAACCTCAGGTAATAGTGCCTGGTGAAGGGAGTGCCAAAGTGGTCGCTCGTACACTGATGGTCACTTAAGTCTTTGCAGATTCCACGCTACGTGACCACCGCCTCTGGAGCCACTTACGGGTCGCCACTTAAGTGAAATTAAAAGCACCCTAAACTTTCCTCCTCTTGTTTACATAACGACATAACCCGTGTTCACTGTACCGGGTGTCTTGGTCTAAGCTCCGTTATATCTTGTATCAATGTTTGTAATTTGTAAATATTATGTAATCCCTCTTTATCCAATCTTACATTATTTACACTTAGTAATATATTCTACATATATACGTGATAAAAGTTAAATGGGTAGATTAACCTCGTGTGTGTGTGTGTGTGTGTGTGTGTGTGTGTGTGTGTGTGTTTATATCTGTAGTGCATCCAAACCATTTTATAACTAATGACACCATAAAAATAGTTACCCATTTATAAAAAAAAACAATACTTGGATAACATTAAAATCGTGACCAAAAAAAAACACACAAAACAGAAATCTATACAAAAATTAATAAACAAATTGATAAACAATATACAAAGCTAGACCAAGCAGAAGGGAATGGAGGAGAGTGTGGAGCAGTGAGTGGAGGAGAGTGTGGTGTGATGCAGGCAGCCCTCCTCCTCCTCATTCTCCCCCCTCTCCTCCCCCTCCTCCTCCCCTTCCTCCTCCCCCTCCTCCTCCTCATTCTCCCCCCTCTCCTCCCCCTCCTCCTCCTCATACCACTTCTGCCTTTCTCCTATCTGGGCCTGACACACCGTAGTCGTGCTGGGCCCAAGGCGAACACCCCAACCAGCACCCACTAACCTGAAGGTGAGAGGCTCCCCTGGTACAGTCCACCTCCTAGCGGGGGGTCAGGAAGGACCTGGGGGGGAGGGGTGATGGTAGAGAGAGGATGGACGTGACCTGTGGATGATGGTGATGGTGGGTGAAGGTTGGACGTGGGTGAGGGGAAGCTGGACTTGACATATGGCAATGAGAGAGAGAGAGATAGAGAGAGAAAGGGAGAAGATAGCAAAGAGAGAGAGGAGAGAAGAGAGATAGAGAGATAGAGAACGTAATGTGGTAGTGGAGGGAAGGGGAACAGAAGGATTGGGTTTACAATGTTAGGATGTGAATTAAACTCAGGTCAAAGGGTTAAGGAGTGGCTGAACGTGACCCCAAGAGGAGAAGTCCTGACAATGACCTTGGGTAGAAAGACTGGTACATGGTCAGGAGGAAGGAGGGTGAGGGTGAGGAGGTAGATCAGGAATGAGAGGAGAGATGAGAGAGATTATGAACAGGGAAGGATAGTGAAGGATAGTGAGAGGAGAGAGGTTAGGAGAGAGAGGGAGAACGGGATGGCAAAAGACTGGGGTTAATTTGGGACACGAAGCTAGTTAGGGGCAGCGCGGATACAGCACACTGAAATCCTACCCCATCTGTATACAAGGAAGCCCCCCCCCCCCCAACAACTGCACTTAATTCCTTTCAAGACAAATTCTGACAGCACGTATTCACAGCTGGGTCGACTAAGAGTGCCATATCCACTCAGCCAGTTATTATCTAAGGAAGACTCAGCATAAAATCCTGAGATCAACCTGACGACACCCGCGACACCTGCTGGGGGAAGAGCCACGTCTTTAATGGGTCAAGGGAAGTGAGTAAGTGTAGAGACGTGTCAATGGGCGGTCAAGGGAGCGGTCAATGGGCGGTCAGAGTTAATGGAAGTGTAGCTACTTGTTCCGCGTGTTTCTTCAGGTCCTACGGCTTCTCTTATTACTGTTTAATGTTCCTTTCTGTTGGTTTATACTGTTGCTACCGTTTTGACTTCTGTTATCTATCTGTTTTCCTCGAAACCTTTGCTACCGGGGCCTTTAGTAGCCTGTTATCGTCTTACACACACACACACTGCTTCTCTCGATAACTCATTCCTCAAAATAAGAGAGAGAGAGAGAGAGAGAGAGAGAGAGAGAGAGAGAGAGAGAGAGACACGGGGGTCAATTTACCATATAGGGAGGGTGTACAGACCCCAGTACATCAACCTGTCGAACATAAAGGTTTTGAATGAGCCGCCAAACACAGGGTGAGGGCCAACTCCTGCCTCCTCAAGATGGCAACCACGGCACCAGCTACATCACTATGGCAAACACTAACTCCCACTCAAGGGGGTCAGACGCGTGGGCACGAGGAGGAGGAGTGGGGGGGGTGTGAGAGAGGAGGAGGAGTGGGGGGGTGAGAGAGGAGGAGGAGTGGGGGGGGATGAGAGAGGAGGAGGAGTGGGGGGGGTGAGAGAGGAGGAGGATGGGTGAGGGAGGGAAGGGGGGGGAGAAGGAATGAAGGGAGGGAGGGCTGGAGAGACGGGGGGAAGAAATGCAGGGGCAAGGAACAGGGGGAATGCAGAAGGTAGGAAGAAAATGCAGGAGAGAGAGAGAGAGGGGGGGGGGGGAGGGCAACTGCAGTCATGACTCTAGGATTTCAAGGGGGAAGGAAGAGGATGGAAGGAGGGAAGGAGGGAGGGACGGGGATGGAGTAGATCCTTGATGGTGATGTGTCAGGGATCAGGAAGAGCGCCAGCGAGGATCAAGAAGACTCCTTTGGTGGATCAGAATCATCCTCTTTGTATGGGTCCAGGTACACTTAGGATCAACACCAGTACCAATCACACCTCTGTACGAGTCAGGACGATCCCCCCAGCCCACACCCTACATTCATCGCTAAGGAGTGTGTAGGGGGGAGGGGAGGAGGGGGGAGAGAAAGGGGGAAGGGGAGGAGGGAGAGAAAAAGGAGAGGGAGGGAGAGGTCGACTATAGCATGAAAGTTAGACGCCCTTGTCCTGAGTTTGTTTGGGGGAGGGAGTGAGGGAGGGGGAGAGGGAGGGGGGAGAGGGAGGGGGAGAGGGGAGGGGGTGAGGGAGAGGGGTGATGGAGGGGGTGAGGGAGGGGGAGACGGAGAGGGAGGGGGATGAGGGAGGGGGTGGAGAGAGGGGGAGAGGGAGGGGGAGAGGGATGGGGAGAGGGAGGAGAGGGAGGGGGGAGAGGGATGGGGGAGAGGGAGGGGGAGACGGAGGGGGGAGACGGAGGGGGGTGGGGGAGAGGGAGGGGGAGAGGGAGGGGGAGAGGGAGGGGGAGACGGAGGGGGTGAGGGAGGGGGAGAGAGAGGGGGGTGAGAGAGGGGGAGAGGGAGGGGGAGAGAGAGGGGGAGAGGGAGGGGGGAGAGAGAGGGGGAGAGGGAGGGGGAGGGGGAGAGGGAGGGGGGAGAGGGAGGGGGGGGGGGACTAGTCAACACGTCCATTTTAATACTGATATTGCTACATTGTTTTGCCTGTGTGGGATGATAATGACTTTCTTTTGTTCCTTTGTTGTCGTTGGTAAACTCGAGACTCCAAGAGGTAAATAAAAGTATACTGTTGTAGTTTACCGGATTAATGAGGTATTTTGTTTTTGTCAAAGTTTATTGTTTTTATTGTGGTTTAGGGGATTCTTAGGTACCGTATATTTCAATGTTTATCGGACTTTAGGTACCGTATATTTCAATGTTTATCGGACTTTAGGTACCGTATATTTCAATGTTTATCGGATTTTAGGTACCGTATATTTCAATGTTTATGGGATTTTAGGTACCGTATATTTCAATGTTTATCGGACTTTAGGTACCGTATATTTCAATGTTTACCGGACTTTAGGTACTGTATATTTCAATGTTTACCGGACTTTAGGTACTGTATATTTCAATGTTTACCGGACTTTAGGTACCGTATATTTCAATGTTTACCGGACTTTAGGTACCGTATATTTCAATGCTTAAAAAAAAAACGGAAACCAACGAACAGAAAAAAAATAAAAAAATACACCAATTCAATTATTTGCTTAACAAGAAACAAACAAAAAGTAAGAATAAAGGTCAAAGGGGAAAAAATAAGAGAAATAAAAGGAAAGAAAGAAGGAAAGATAATGAAGCAATATTCAGATAAACAAGGTGAACAACTAGAGTCGGAACAGTTAATTCTTTTAAGAAGCTGGAGACGAAGGCCATCACAGGATTATAAACACAACTGAAACGAAACACACTGACTGACCCCGACCACCGGATTCGAGCCCGGATCCGAACCACACCCGAACCTGAACCCGATCCCCACCTGAACCCGGATCCCATCTGAACCCGAAACTCAACTGAGCCCAAACCCGGACCCCAAATGAATCCAAGTCCTACCTGAAGCCGAACCCCACCTGAACCCGGACCCCACCTGGACCCATACGAGCACTTGTTATGGCAATATATAGATAACGTCTTGAGGGGATATATACCTTACCTTACCTTACCTAACCTAACCTAACCTAAGCTAACCTACACGGCAGTAAATATATTTTTCAAGGGGTCAGTCAGCAAAAGCATTCATAGAGCTAAGAGTCAGAGGTAAAGAATGAGGGTGGGGGAGGAGGGAGGGGGGGGTGGGCGTGACTGGAGTGCAGGAGATATATGTGTGTGGGTGGGGGAGAGGTGGGGGAAGAGGGGAGGGGGGGGGAAGAGGGGGGGAGGGAGAGAGAGGGGGCGTCAGGTGACCAGGCCAGTGGGACGAGCATTGTGTTGTTGTGTGTTAACCTTCTACCGCAGCGTGTGGGCAAGAGGAGGGGGAGAAGGGGAGAGCAAAGTAGGAGGGGAGGATAGAGTGGAGGAGGAGGAGGAGTGAGGAAAGAGTGGAGGGGGAGGAAAGAGTGGAGGAGAAGGGGGGAGAGTGGAGGAGAAGGAGGGGGGGGGGAGAGTGGAGGGAAGACAGAAAAGAAGGAAGCGAGATAGAGATGCAGGTCGGAGTAAAGGATGTATGAGGTAATTGAGAAGGGGATGAAGATAGATGGGAAGGAAGTGTGAGGAGGAAGAAGAACAACAAGGGGGGGAGGGCACCAGACATCCTCACCTTACATCAAAAGCTCCATCATGATGTAATAGATTAATACATCACATCGAGAGTTGAGGTTGACATGTGAGAGGTGAGGACTGAGAGGTGAGGGCTGAGAGGTGAGGACTGAGAGGTGAGGGCTGAGAGGTGAGGACTGAGAGGTGAGGGCTGAGAGGTGAGGTCTGAGAGGTGAGGACTGAGAGGTGAGGACTGAGAGGTGAGGGCTGAGAGGTGAGGGCTTGAGGGGGAGGGCTGGAAGTTGTTTAGAATGTCAATTAATCAGTTATATTAATTGCTGTCGCGAATAAACTGACTGACTGACTCACTCATTGATTCACTCGCTGAGAGAACTTTTTTCTGACCGATTCTTGACGCCTGGCCCACACATCCCCCACACCCCAACCTCCAGCCCACACCCCAACACAAACACCCCCACCCACACCCAACCCACCCACAAACCACCACCACACACACCCCCACCCACACCCAACCCACCCACAAACCACCACCACACACACCCCCACCCACACCCAACCCACCCACAAACCACCACCACAAACACCCCCACCCACACCCAACCCACCCACAAGCCACCACCACAATGGCATACAACTGAATGCAACGTTACGCAAGGCGATGTGTCACGAGGAATCCCACGCAATACAAACACAATAGAATATCACCCCAGCATAAACCGGGAGCACTTAACGTATTGTAAGTTCTTTGTACTTAAAAGCAGATGCAAATGGAGGTATTTCGAGATTGGTATAATTTGACTGAATAAATTTGTTCGCCATGACACGTACCGTATTTTATATCATGCAGTAAGAACGAGCGCAGTGGAGTACAATGCCGGAGTCTGAAGGCGTGTGTTTGGGATCTCTGACACGCTGAGAGGAAATGGGAGGTGGTGGTTTAAAAAGAGGGAAAAAATGGGATTGTTATATGTATAATTTAAGAGGTCTATCGTAAGCCAATAATGTCTTAAGTCTTTCCTAACCTAACCTAATCTAATCTAACCTAACCTAACCTAACCTAACCTCTACTGAGTCCATCACAATGTTTCATGGTCAACAACTTATATATTTATGAGTGTGTGGACAGCGACAACACCACCTCGACCCAAAACATACCAACGGAAAACAATGTACAGTGAAAACCTCTATTTAACGGACTATATAGAGGAAAGTCCGCTATATCGAGGGTTCGTTAGATGTGAAGCCATAGAGGTGAAAGTCCGCTATATCGAGGATCCTTTATATGTGAAACCCCCCATCTAACGGATTATATGGAGAGTTCGTTATATGAAGGTTTCACTATATTCAGACTTATTAAGCATCTTGAGACAGTGTTGAGCATAACACAATAAACCTCAATAGTCTTCTATAATGCTCACTACACACCACACCCGCCCCCCCATAACACCATAAGCAAGTATGTTTACACCTTAATCATTGAAAACCGAAAAACAGTGAAATTTCAATAACTTAAATCACTGAAAACGAAAAACATTAAAACTTCAATAACTTAAATCACTGAAAACCGAAAAAACAGCGAAACTTCAATAACTTAAATCACTGAAAAACGAAAATCACTGAAACTTCAATAACTTAAATCACTGAAAATCGAAAAACAAATAAACCCAACACAATTCTACACAGGATTTCAGGGCACATCAAAGCATCTCATTACAATACAATGCAATATTAGAATGCAAACAGCGAGAACAATGCAACACAAACTTAAATATGTTTTCTACTTGCAAGCAAACTCGAAACATAATTAGAATCACAAGTGTTACATCATCTGCATTGCATATTAACATTCTGCAGTGCAACACAAAAGTAGTGATGTTTAAAGTACAACACGGTGAACCTCGGAGTCATGCAATATGCAACTCAACTCAATATGCAATGGAAGGTAGAGGAAGTTAAGCATATGCAACACAACAATGCAACCCAAATTAAGAGGGAAAAAAATGCAATAAAAAATCGTAAAATGCAACACAATGAACACAGAATAGGACAGAAAGAAATGACCACACTCACCACCACCACAACCACCATCACCACAACCACAACACCATCACCAGCACATCACCATCACTACCACTATCACCATCACCACCACAACCACCATCACCACAATCACCACAACCACAACACCATCGCCAGCACATCACCACCACTATCACCACAACCACCATCACCAACACATCACCATCACTATCATCACCATAACCAACACCATAGCCACCACCACTATCACCACCACCATCACCACCACCACTATCACCACCACCATCACCACCACCACCACCACTATCACCACCACCACCACTATCACCACCACTATCACCACCACAAATCTAGGTCTTCTCCTTCTCACACACACGATAACTATCAACTTTCCCTCGTCAAGTTTTCGCCTTCGTCATTCTTCATTCTCTCTCTTCTCTTTTATCTTATTTTTTTAATTTTCTGTCTTTCTTAAGGCCCCCAGTCTTAATAGGCCCCAGTTCTAATAGGCCCCAGTCTTAATGGGTGAATGTCTTAATGGGCCCCAGTCCTAATAGGCCCCAGACAATTTAACTTAGGACAGAGGAAATATTACTACAGGACCCCACGTGATCTGTTGCCTTGACATTCAGAGAAAAAATAGGTTAGGTTAGGTTAGGTTAGGCTAGGTTAGGTTAGGTTAGGTTAGATTAGGTTAGGTTAGGTTAGGTTAGGTTTGGTTAGGTTAGGTTAGGTTAGGTTAGGTTAGGTTAGGTTTCCAATCAAGGTTAACTCTGTATATTTCTTGTGGTATATTGAGTACGTTATTTCACTTACCACGAAGCGCGCACACACACACACACACACACACACACACACACACACTACTGAGCCCTCCCATTCCCTCTCTAGCCAAGACGGGGGAGGTGAACAGATCAAACCTAACACGTGCTAATTAACTGTTGATTTGACTGGACAAGGCTGACTGGGTTTAGACTAACGTGAGAGCTTGACTGGATTTCTCTTCGATAATCACATGATTTTTTTTTCATATATCAAGTATAATGATTTAATTATGAAGGTTTAGAACAATTTAATCGTCGTTAATTAATTGCAGGTGATTAGGTAGGGGGTGGGGGGGGGGGTGGGGCGCTTACCTGATCAGTGTGTGTAATAGTCATTGTAAGTACAAGACACTTAACCTAACCTAACCTAACCTAACCTAACCTAACGAGGATGCCCAGCAGTTCGTAGGTCATTCATTCAATCAGTGAGTTAGTCAGGGAGTCAGAAAGTGAGTGAGTGAGTGAGTCAGTCGGTAAGTCAGTCACGGAGTCAGAAAGTGAGTGAGTGAGTGAGTCAGTCGGTAAGTCAGTCAGGGAGTCAGAAAGTGAATGAGTCAGTGAGTGAGTGAGTCAGTCAGTCATTAGAATACATAGAGTTGATTGACTGACAGTACTAAAATATAATATACATATCTATATACATAAGAGTACACAATGTATACTGACACTAACACATTCGGTGCTAATTTAAGTGACACTCAAATAAACATTAAACACAACTAAACAGAGACGATAACAAAAGAACAACAAGAATAAAAAAAAACAAGAATAACAAAACGAGAGATAGCAATAATTGATGGCGGGAGGAGGAGGAGGAGGAGGAAGAGGAGGAGGAGGAGGAAGAGGAAGAGGAAGAGGAGGAGGAGGAGGAGGAGGAGGAGGAAGTGCCATCAAACAGTTCGAGACTCATGAAAGCTCAGGATGGATGAATAATGAAAATACTGAGAGAGAGAGAGAGAGAGAGAGAGAGAGAGAGAGAGAGAGAGAGAGAGAGAGAGAGAGAGAGAGAGAGAGAGAGACGACCCAAAAAGACGAAAAAAAAAAAAAACAGGATGAAGCGAGCAGGAATGTGACCAAGACGAGCCAATAAATACAAGATAATTGCCACAATATACTAGCCACACTTGACAGGGTTCGAGGTTACCAGGGGGACGTAAGAGACAGCTGAGGCCCCTCGTAGTTATGGAGGGGGGTGGGGGGAGGAAGGGGGTGGGAGAGGGAGGGGAGGTAAGGGGAAGGGGGGTATGAGGGGAATAACTACGACGATAACAACAAATCCCCTCAATCACAACCTGATGACAACCACGACCACAACGATGACTACACACACACACACACACACACACACACACCACGAGCGTGATGGGGAGTGCCACTGAGGGTCAAGTCGAGACGGCACGGCGTGAAGGTAAGATAGGTTAGGTTAGGTTAGGTTATAGGTTACACTAGGTAAGGTCACGTTAGGTTAGTTTAGGTTAGATTAGAATAAGTTAGGTCACGTCGCGTTAGATTAGGTCAGGTTAAATTAGAATACACTAGGTCAAGTCACATTAATTTAGGTCAAGTTAGATTAGAATACATTAGGTCAGGTCACATTAGGTCAGGTCATGTTGAGAGTCGAGTGAAATGAGCGCGGGAGGAAGGGGGGGGGGGGGGGAGAAGGTGTGTTCGCGACGACCCAGACATCGATCACGACTCTGCAACGGGAGGTTACCAGAACGCCCCCTGAGAGGTACACGTGAGAGTGAACACCACCATCAGTTACTGCGTGAGGAGGGGGGAGGGGGGGCAGTTAGAGCAGGCTATGGATTAAGAAGACTGGCAGACAGATAATTAGTGAGTCAAGTAAGAAGCCAAAGAGACAGTCACTTAGGCAGACATGTAGAGTCAGTTAGTCAATCAGTCAAGAAAGTAGGCAGCATGTCAAGTCAGTCAGGCAGGTAGGTACTCAAGCAGAGGTAATCAGTAAGCCAGTCAGTCAAGCAGAGAGACAAGCAAGCAGGAAAAGAGAGTCAGACAAGCAAGAAAGCAAAGAGTCAGTCAGTCAGTCAGTCAGTCAGGCAAGGAGGCAAGGAGGCAGACCCTAGCTCATGACCCAATAATTAGGCAATGAACCGTAGGGGGGTGGACACGGCAGACGGCAGCTGAGAGGAAAATTATCAGGTGTAGATTAGAAGGTGGTGGAGGTGAGGTTGTGTGTGATGAAGCTGGCGGTAGGTGAGGGAGGGTGAGGGAGGGAGGGGGAGATAGATGACGGAGCCTGACAGTTTCGGGGCAAGCGGCGGCGAACAAAGAGAGAGAGAGAGAGAGAGAGAGAGAGAGAGAGAGAGAGAGAGAGTTACACATCAACAAACCCAACACGATCGAGGCTTTTCAAACATCGACGTCAATAAGATATTTGAACAAGATAACAGAGTATCAATAGGTGTTTCGGGATGGTTGTCTGGAGTTAATGGCTTTAGTGGCGTTAATTGGCAGTGATTATGCAGGTAGTGGAGCCTTAAGTCGTATAGGTATGGGGGAATGGCGTATTGAGATTCTGACGAAGTATAATATGGGTGTTTTAATGGTGCTAAGTGGTGGTAGTGGCGTTTATCATAATTGGGGTAGTAGGTGATTGGGGGGGGGGGATTATAATGGAATTAAGTCGTTGTTTTGCGGGTAGTAGTCGTAGTAGTAGTA
Source organism: Homarus gammarus (assembly GCA_958450375.1). Lineage (NCBI taxonomy): Eukaryota > Metazoa > Arthropoda > Malacostraca > Decapoda > Nephropidae > Homarus > Homarus gammarus. The sequence continues at coordinate 198,187 of CAUDMG010003340.1, forward strand.
GTCGTAGTAGTAGTAGTAGTACCGCACTAACACACGTAACGACATGGTCCTCAACTCAACACCATTCTTACATATTTTCCTACACGTTAAAATATACCTTCAAAAAATCAATAAAATCCTAAACCAAACACGAATTAAAACACACACAAACAATAAACCAGTTCAAACAACTTGCAGAATCGAGCCTCTAAGCGTGACGTCAAGAGAGGGCCGGCCGCTGTCCACACTTTCCACTGAGCTGCCTGGCACAGTACACGAGTGACCGGTCAAGTTGCTTCACCAAGATTACAGGTGATTTTTTTTTTTTTGCTTCCATAATTTCAAGCTAACGTGTATTTATCTGGTGATTAAACACATACCAGTTTCATCACTACTAATTACTGCAACAACCACAACGACTACTACTATTACTACTATTCCTATAATAATAATAGTAATAATAATAGTAATCATCATCCCATCATCCGTGACCTGTGTTGACCTGCAGTACAATACATAATATATTATAATGACCCAGGTACCATGGCCAGACACCTATACTATCAGAAAATTAATAATAATTTCTAAAGGTGACGAATTAGGTAATTAGTTAGACTGATTCCATATCTTTAAATAAACTGTTGTTCTTGATTTAGACAATTTGTTTACAACTGTCTATAACAACATAACAACTGGATATTAAAACAATCAATTTATACAAGTGTTATACATGTTTTTATATACTAAATACAGGTGTGCTTATATGCGTTTATTGTTATATTTTACCTGTAGTGAATATACTGTGTTGTCTTAACCCTTTCAACCCGAGGTGTTAAAGAGCCCTTGTCAGGTCCCAACAGGGGGGGGGGGGGGGGGTGAGGGGGGTGGGGAAGGGGAATAGAGGTTAGGGTGAAGGTAGTAGAGAAGAAGAATAGGAGATGGTACATAGGTGGTGGGTGGTGGGGAGGTCAGAGGTCAAATATGGGAAGGGTAGAGTTATGTAAGAGACCTTGTACTCAAGAGCCCAGCCAGCCATGCAACCTTCACTGTAAGAACCTGTTGTATTTAGGTTTGGGTAGGTTAGGTTAGGTTAGGTTAGGTTAGGTTAGGTTAGGTTAGGTTAAGTTAGGTTAGGTTAGGTTAGGTTAGGGTAGGGTAGGGTAGGGTAGGGTAGGTTAGGGTAGGTTAGGGTAGGTTAGGTTAGGTTAGGTTAGGGTAGGTTAGGTTAGGTAACAGTGATAGATGTTTATGATTGTAATGTTTATGATTAGTCACCCAAATGCTAACCTAACCTAACCTAACCTAACCTAACACGCCACAGAGGCAACATAGAAGGCACTGAATTATTAATGCTGGTCACGTCAAGGGGATCATTTTTTTTTACTAGGAAGATGTTGGTGATGATGTGTTTCCTAGTAATTGTGGTTAGTTAAGACTGGTATTTATAAATGCAGGTAGTCGTGGTGAGTGATGGGTGGTGGTGGTGGTGGTGAGTGAGTGATGGCTGGTGGTGGTGGTGTGTAGGAAGTGATGAGTGAGTGAGTGAGTGAGTGGTGTTATTAAAGACGCGTGTGACGGAGTGTACTGCATGACGGAAGGTAACATTCACCTGTAATGCCTAAAACTAACAACTTAATTGGCAGCGAATCACCTTAATAACGATAGTTTGGCCAGAACACGAGGTGAGGGGGTGGGGGGGGGGGAGGTGTCAAGTCTCTCGGCTATTGTTGACTTGGTTTTTACACACACACATACACACACACACACACACACACACACACCATCCATTATCATCCATTCTCCACTCCCACTTTCACTTGACGCATACCATGAGATACAAACAAGCACCTTAAATAAAGAGAAACAAAATAACAAAAGATGAATGGAAGAGAAGACGAAGAAAAAGTGATAAACAATGACTAAGACAACAGGTAGATAGATCCACAGGTGCTCGGTATTAAAGAAAACATACGTAAGAGAGAGAGAGAGAGAGAGAGAGAGAGAGAGAGAGAGAGAGAGAGAGAGAGAGAGAGAGAGACGCTGCCGTGAGAAGATGAGAAGCCTGACGTTGGATTTATTTCCGACTCACTTCATAGCGAGGATGAGAGAACAGCTCGCTCACAAAGACACGAGAAAGGACTCGCTTATTTGGAGAGCTCAGCCTCGCTATAAAAACACAAAAAATATAAACCCAGAAGAAAACTAAGTAAAATTTTTATTAAATCTTCAAAAATGGAGAAAATATATCCTTTGTGAAACTCTTCCTCGAGTGACTTAAATATGAAACCTAAAAAATAATTTAAAACGAAAAAATAGTAAAAAAAAAAACGTATAGAAAAGTTATTATCATTTTTGTTATCATTATTATTATCAATGGTATTAATAGTAATAAAATAATTGAAATAGTAAAAATATTCTTGCTAGTTCTTTACGGCAGAGACTATCCAAGATCATTCACTAAACTTCGAGTTCAATTGGTTCTTCAAGTATCGTGTTTACAAATAGCATGGGCGCTGGCGGACTGGTACTTAGACGGACGCACGAACGGACGCATCGGTACTTAGACGGATGCACGAACGGACGCATAGGTATTTATACGGACGCACGGACGGACGTATGGTTACTTCGACGAACGCACGGACGGACGCACGTATGAGTATTTCGACAGACGCACGGATAGGTACTTAGACGGACGCACGAACGGACGCATAGGTACTTAGACGGACGCACGGACGGACGGATGCACAGTTTCTCCAGGTCTGCTCCCTCTCCACGGGTGAAGGTCCGTTTAAGAGGTTTATAATGCGGGGAAAACTGCAGCAGTAATTCCGGGTGAAATCTCCAGGAGGGGTGGGGGTTGGGGTGGGGGTGAGGTCCTTCATAATACCTAGAGGTTCATTTTACTCCCTCCTCTCCCCACCCCCAGAGACCCCAGGTATTGTGGTAGTGATGCTTCCCTCCCTTACCAACCTCCCCCCCAGAGACCCCAGGTATTGTGGTAGAGACGCCCCCCTACCCCTCAGAGACCCCGGGTATTGTGGTAGAGACGCCCCCCTACCCCTCAGAGACCCCGGGTATTGTGGTAGAGACGCCCCGCCTACCACCATGAGCCTTAAGCCTCCAACACACGAGATAGTAAATCATTCCTGTGTGTGGGATTATGTGACGGACTCCCCCCAGCTGGTGTGAAATATGACAGACTGTGGTGTTGTGTCCAGCCGCTAACACCGTGTGGAGGTACCGCCCCCACTGTCACCTGTATTTGTAAAGCTAAATTCTCCATTCTTGTTCACCCTTTAGTAAATACGACCACGTGTAACAGTGCCTAAGAGCTGCCGATGTTTTTCTTTATGTCAATATAAATGTCAGACAGAAGTGAATCTAACAATATCTGTCGAATTTCTCTTCACCGAGACGCGTCCACTTGACAAAGAGTGAAAGGTGCGGTAGGAAGTTTGGATCTGTTGGAAGGTTGAGACGGTAGAAGGAAAAACAGTGTAGTCAGGGAGTTGCAATATGTGTTACTGAAGGCTTTAGTGCGTCAGTACAAGTAGTGGATGATGTACCAACGTTGTCTATAATAACAATAACAATAATAATAAAAGACTTAAAAATAAAAAACACAGAGAAACGACATATAAACTTATTTGGCTATTTTTCTTGTAACACTTATATTTAACTCATCACACACACACACACACACACACACACACACAGCTATTTATGATCGTCGTATCCACGGTTTATTGAACAAGGCTATTTAGTATATATGTCAGTTTACTAAGAGTGATACCGTGTTGTTATCGATATGCTCTTGTCTACACCCTTCTGTCCGTCATAATGGTGAGAGAGAGAGAGAGAGAGAGAGAGAGAGAGAGAGAGAGAGAGAGAGAGAGAGACGCAGCAATCAACAGGTGTAGATGGTGGAGAACTGAACTCATACAGGTGTTGACAGGTGTTCTCGTTAGGTGTAAAAAACAAAACGAATTTCCTCACACCTATTTCTCTGACCTCTTTACTCTGCCTCACACACCACCTCCTCTCTACACCGTCAATATATAAGGGAATAATTACACTTTACCATTAAAAAAAAACTCCTAATCGCTTCACACTACGTAACAATAAAAGCACCTTATTTATATCGCTAAAAAAACAAAACCAATTTATTCACTGCACATTCACCTATAATAAAATCAACCTCACCGCTAAAATAGTTTGTTCTTCACGCCCAAACTGTTATCAAATTATTTTAACAACACAAAAACCACCACCACCAACCTCTACCACCACAGGAGAATTAATAGCTGTGTATCGTTAACAAATTACTGTGATATA